>JANIJU010003063.1:70496136-70538683 GCA_025504685.1 Leucosticte australis | reverse complement strand
CCAAGAGATTGTTGGGCGTTTTGTGTATTCTAACCAAAAGCTGCCCAACTCCCAGCAGTGAGACTGTTTTACTGATAAGAAATAATAAACACCTGAGTGTGAACATGAACTGCTGTCTCAATCCAGCCCCAGAGAAACCCTCAGCTGGTACCTCAGCAGCTGGGACCCCCACATTCCTGGTTCCTCCTGGTGGCCACGGGGGGACCCTGACTGCAGGACCAGCATGGCCTGTGGTGCTCAGCTATGAATCCAGAGCTTCTGTGAGCAGTAAGAGACCCCAAACTTACATATTTCCATAGGAGATCCACCACATTCCCTGGAAAAGCAGTACTCAGTGGGAAATGGTGCCTGCTAGGGAGCCTGCAGCAGCACAGATGCTTTTTGGCAAGCACATTTCTGGGCATGCACCACCCCAGCAGGTGAACTGTTAATTAAACTACCCTTAATGACTGGTAACCAACACATAATGCATTCCTATAAATAGATATTGCTCCATATGCCAGGTTATCAGTCATAATACTTAGCCTGACATAATGAATTCCACACCACATTACCCCACAGTAGCCATGTGATTTTTCTGGAAATTGTTCTATGTTTGAGGAGGATGCTTTAGCATATAGTTGTGGTGACTTAGGCTTGGTGAGAGATTACAGCAGCTGCAGAATCTCTTTGTTGGGCTGAGCATGAGATCCAGCTCTTCTAAGAGATGCTTTAATGTGCCAAGATCAATACTAGAGGGGCAGAACTTGGAACAGATGGGGCACGAGGGCCAAGTTCTGCTGGTAAATCAGTCTGGTAGTGACACGCCACTGATGTCACAGCTGGCACTGGCAGTCTGAAGGGTAGAACAGCCAGAGGTGTGGCAGCCAGAGGAGCAGAGATGGGAGTCCAAGGGCTAGCAGTGACCTCTGAAGAGCCAGCTGGGACACAGATGTTTGGTTTAGGGATATGCACTCCACTCTCCAGCCTGACTGATAATCAGTCATCCAGAAAGGCAGCAAGTAGTTGAGTCTGTGCCTTGAAATCTTTAAACAATTCAAAGTAATCCCATAAAACCTTCATTTTGACATCTGCCACAGGGACAAGATTCCTTTCTTTGCACTGCTTTTGACAGTCTCTACACTGTGTATGGTACCACATTGTGAGCAGTAAGAAAACCAAAGTATTTCTGGTTAATGAATGGCTGCTAGTCACTGAAAGTAACTGGCCATGAGCTACATTCTGATTAAAATTATACCTCTCCTGGTTTAACAGATGTAACCAGACATTGCTGGGCTTTTTAAATTTCAAATTAGAACAGCCAGTTCTTTCTATACAAGCAACTTTGGTCAAATTAAGTTTTTAGAGTACTAACTGGTGCACAGCACCAACACAACACCTCAACAAGCAGTTAAAAGCTTTGCTTTGCTGCTCTCCTGTGAAAATCAATCCTCAACAACGAGCCCCAAGCTTGCAGAGCACCAGGGAATGGTAAACCTGCTTATCAGGCCACTTTCTGGGATACACAGAACTCATGGTCATATCCTTGAGCTAGACTAAAAACCTGCTCCAGGATCTGGATACATGCTCTTTTTCTCCTGAAGTTTCACAGTTATTTCCTCAGAAAAAAAGGAGGTAGTTTCCCATGTAACTGAAATTTCATATTTTGTTGTGCTGTGTCCAAAACTGGAACTTAAAAAATTAGGGGGATGCTTATGTAAAAGGTTTGTTGTAAAAAAGAGAGGAAACCTTTCCTTTTAAGATTAATCCAAGCCCCTATTTACTGTAAAGGTCACAACAGTGTAAGACAGCCAGGCAGTAGCAGTCTGTACTCCTGACCCTCTGGAAAGGAAAACTTGTCAACAGACTTGCTTAAAATGTGCACACCAAGACACAAAGACAAATTATAGAAAAAGGTTCCCATTTATTCAAGGTATGACAAGGATATTTACAATTTTCAATTGCTCAGAATAAGATCCATCCTTATGAGTTTTAAAGCAGCAATTATAAATTACATTTAAAAGGGGAAACATTCCAAGCATGTTTCTGTTAGAGATATTTTTGCAAGGACAGAAACACTTTAAGGCTAAGTTGTTTTGACCTTTGCTGCCACCCACATTTATCTTGGCAAAACTGTCTCAAAAACAACGTTACCTTGAGGGATAGACTATGCTAAATTCAACACACAATTCTGTTCCCTCAGATGCTTTCCACAACAGTTTACATGTGACAAAAAATTGACTTTTGATTTAAAACAATGAATTAAATATAAATGGGATGAACTGCCTACAGCCCAGCTTCTCAGAGAGGCAAAAGATCATCCACAACCACACGTGAACCACCTCCAAAAGACATCATCATCATCATCATTTCTTGTTGATGAAGGTACTTCAGCTTACCAAGCAAGTTGCTGCAGCCAGAGATCCACAGCCCTGTGGTGCAATCCACCTTTTCCATCACATTATTTTTCACGACAGAAGCTCAAAAACCTTCAGGTAGCTGATTTCTAAGGTGAGCACTGTCTGCTTTAGACAGCACTTGGTTCCCACAGCACAGCTAGTGCCCTACCACAGCAAACAGGAGTTGGCTATGCTGCTGGAGTGTTATTCTCTAGTCATTGTAACACACCACAGAGCTACAGGAGCAGTTAAAATTGGGTTATCTAAAATGCTTTATCTCTTGAGGTAGAGCCAACAATCATATTTACTCCTGTCTCTAAACTGTAATGCACATGCCATCAAGCAAATATCATCTTTATAAAATAAACCCACTGATTTTTCAGATGTTATTAATTGCAAAACAACAGGTTTGGGGTTTTTTTCTGGATCATTTTGTGCCTGTTTTAGAAGGAAGCAAATGAAATATTGATAGTAGTAGATTGTGGCTATTTATACAGTCGCAATGAAAAAAACCCTGTTTTATACAAATAAACTTCAGAGCAACTTTCAAAAGGGTTGGTATACGAGGATTTTTTAAAGTTAAAACTTACATTAGAAAACTCCAATTTTAACTGCATAATAGAAAAAAAAAAAAAAAACCCAAAACCACCCCCAGTCATTAGACATTTAGGCTACATAGCTACCTTTAATACTACACTGGGTAATTGTTTCAGGATTACATGAAAGGGAAAAGAAAATGAAACAGAACAGAATCCCCCTGCCTGCACAACCACAATTCACTGAACAAGGATTGTTAGGGGAGGACACTGTAACTGAGACTATTGCAAGTGCACAACATTTAACATCCCAACAGGAGCAGAAATGGGACCCGTGCATTAGGAGGGGACATTAATTCCAGGTTAGCCAAGAATCCTCAGTAACAACAAAGCTGCTGCTGTAACCAGGAGCTGTCTGAAGATAACCAGCTAACCAGTAACACGTTACAAAGACATGGAGATTGGCACTTGGTCTGTAGTCAGCCCCAGTCACTCAGCAGTTTTCTCCCCAGAGACTCACGTACACACAGCTTGAAGTTTCCATTTTATTACCGTAAAAAATAAAAGTCAATCCGTAGTTCCAGAGTAGACAAAGAAAGCTTAGTTTCAAACTGGTTAAAAACAAAGCTCCAAATTCTGTAAGTTACATGTCACAGGGTTCACATCAGCACCTCAGCCTAATGCAGTTTTTTGTGAACTAAGCGTATTTCACAGAGTTTGCACGTCAGTGACAAGGGGCTACATTCTCATCAGGATGCACATGGAACATGGCTCAAGGAGAACGACCTGGAAGGCCTGCAAGTCAGCTTCCAGAGCTCCCCACTGAGCTCTGCATGTTCAGAACCAACATTTAAGACCAAAGTTATTCAAGATTGACCTTTTGCATATTCCGAAACGGAAGGCAAATACAATCAACTAACATTTGGCTTTGAAACATTAAGATAACGATGCTGTATTTCAGCCACATATTTACAAAAATGTTTACAACAGAACTGTGTAGGGTTTCCTTTTTATTGTCATAATACACTTAGAGATGAATAGTCATCTTAACCTTCATGCAAAGATGCATCTCTTGTTACACAAGAAGTTTCCTGTTTGATTTTTTGCACTCTGAGGATAGCAAGCAGAGGGTTGGGTAAGTTTGGGTTACCCTTAAAAATGTAGGCCTGTTTGCTCTACTGCACCTTCAAAATAAGGAGGTAAAGAACAGGCACCGTTAATTCCACAAGGGTTCATTGCCTCTAGCATGTTTTCCAAAACTAACAAAAATAGTCTTGAACAGTTGTAACAGGGGTTATTCCATGACTTTCCCCTCTTCAGTTTACTTCCCGAACTCTGGAGTTACTTTCCTAGAAGCACACTTGCTGAGCTTCTTTTCTAATGTATGTGGTTGACTATACATTTTAAATTAAACTGTTATGTAAAGAATGTAACAAGCTTTTTCCTTTGTACACAACTTAATCTTTGTGCTGAGTATTCTTCAAAGGGATTTTATAAATAATACAGTAAAAGTTTAGATCAGTCTTCCACCCTCTGGTCATTATACCATGTTGTTGCTTTCTCCAACTTTATCTACAAGCTGTGGAAAAGGAGACAAAAAGGTTTTAGACAAAATGATGACATTTATGTAGAGTGAAGCTGCTCTTAAATACTGCTTGCTACTGGCACAGTTAGTATGTGACTGGAGATGAGAGTCAAGTAGTACTCACTGAGCTCTCATGGTTTAGGTTTGTGAAAACCAAAATTCTTACAATTGCAATTGTGTTTCTGCATAACATGTTTTTCTTGTATAGACATTAACAGTGCAGCATGAAGATGCAACAGAATGAGAAAGGAAATAGAAGAATGCAGATAACACTGCCAGCTTAATGGTTAAAACAAAACAATACAGTCTCAGCCACACATGCATTAGTAGACCAAGGAAGATATTTCAACTGACCATTACTGTGGATTCTCTTCTGAGCCTACGTAGGCTTTGAATAAAACATTAACAATTATCTTTTAAAAACAAGATTTAACCCCGTTATGATCAAATTAAATATGATTAGGATCAATTGACAGATGAAACATTCAATTGATCATGAATTATGAGCCACAACTTGGCCTAACTGTGAGACTGGAACAGATGATCTGTAACACTCATTTTTAAAAAACAGCCTGTATGCATCTAAGTTATTCCCACTATTAATTTTCAGCAGTAGCTATTAAAACTGTTGCTTTCAAAACTAGTATTACAAATGCTTGTGTTAAAATACATAAATAAATTAGCACAGTAAAAGTAGTTGACTGAAACACCCTAGATTAGGGTGTTTAGACATCTTTCTGTTAATTGTCTTCAAATCCCCGGCCATTTGGTTAAAAAAATGGAAAACTCCATTTGAAAAAACCACAAATCTTAGTAAAAAAAAGATGTAGCCTGGTGCAGTGGACCTCAATAAATATATCTGATGAATGACTAGGCATGCTGAGAGTTTCTGGGTTCACCATACGAGCTGCAACATAACATTTGCTTTTAGAGGTCACTTTTCCAAAGTTCACCCAAATACTGCACCAGGAACGGTGCCCTCCTCGCTGTACAGACAGGAGAGGAGGAGGATTCACCTGTATGCTCAGCCAGGGCCAAGAGTAAAGCAGAAGAACCCCAGCATTCCCTCACAATGCAGGGCTCTTCCCCTCCACTGCCCACCAGCAGGGGCAGCTCCTGCCAATGCCTCCTTTGGTTCCTTTTACCCCTAGAAGTGTCTCCCTGGGAGTGAGTGGGATGTGCATGGTGCAAGAACTGTGCAGGAATGCATTTGAAGTCATTGCTCCAAAGTTATATTTGCTCTATTTTTGATGCATTTCTACAGTGCTATATCAGTGGAATGAAAACCAGAACATGCTGCAGTTGTTGCATGAAGTACCAAACTTACCGAGCTTATACCAGGTAAATTCAAGAGATATCCAAGCACTGGAACTCTTCTAATAAAGCCAACCACCACAGGAAAGAACCCCCTTTAGGTAAAACAAAGGAAGATTGTATTAGTTTTTGTAATTAAGCTTTTCTCATATTGCTGTAACATGAAAAAAAAATTAAATTTTTAAACCAAGATTACACAAAACGTTGCAACTTGTTAGCAGCACACTTGTTTACCAAATATATCAATAAACATTCATCAGAGAAAGGAGAAAACCAGGAAAGAAATGGTGTATTTTTAAATTGATTTAATTTTCCTCATAGCTGGCTACTCTCAGTCAACTCATCAAAAAAAAACTCAAGTGAGAATACCTAATTTAGTCAGCAAAACGGATTTCTCAAAATTAGCATACATATTTTGATTTAACTCCTCTTTATATTATAGAAAATACATTCAATACCCAATGTAGAAAGAAGTGAAGTTAGTTCTGAGTAATTAAAACCATGTATGATACTCTTTACATTAACTAAAGCAAATGAAGCATGACAGAGTTGTGCATTCATCTCTTTCCCAAACTGAAGTCAGTGGTTTGAATGGTGACCCCGGGGATGTTGCCAGGCACAGATGCTGCACTCTCCACCTAACCTCTGCAGCAGAAAACCAAATTTTCTGTGGCAGTATCTCAGCTGTCTGCAGACAGCTGCTGGCATTCCCAGCAATCCTGTGTTGAGCATTCCCTGTGTGGAATAAGGATTCATGTGCAGTGAGGCCTCAGCCACGGTGAAACTGTGAAGTTTCACGAGTCATCATCCTCTTCACCACCCTGCTAGGAACTATTTTCTGGGTAAAATCCACACCAATAAGGGGGGGTTTGAGTTTGGTTTGGTTTTTTTTTTTAAGACCAGATCAATTCAGCAGCCCAGTAACTTGTGAGGCAGGGCACACAAACCACTTGGAACAGATTAAAACAACTGCTGTGTCCAAGAATAAGGAACAGTCAGTACAACAGGGATAATATTGTCAGCCCTAATTCTGCAAGGCTGTCATCTGAACAAGGCTCCAAAAGCACCTTAGATTACAGCAGCTGTCCCATAATAGCAGGGCAGTTCTCTGCTATGCAACCAAGCAGCAGGATCCTGAGGAACAGTATGAGATGATGCTTGAGGAAAGACTTCATTTGTAACTTCTTCAGAAGGGAGCAAGTTGCTGACAAGAGGAGCATGGTTGAACTGAACAAGACTGAAGCAAAACAAAAAGCTTTGCTTGAAGTAGTCACTAGTCAGCCTTGTAGCAAGGGATTTAGATTCTATCAACTAATGAGCCCTGGAAAAGATGGTCACAGAATCATGGAATCACCAAGGTTGGAAAAGACATTTAAGATCATTCAGTCCAAACCACTGGTCTCCAGATGCTTTAAATCAAAACACATCAGCTAAACATTCACACCAGGAATTATCCATCCCTTGTTGATTCCCTTCAGGCTAAGGGACAGTCCTGGGGATAACTATTGATCTTTTATAAAGCTCTCAACATTGTTTTACCTTGCAAGCACCACTAGATAATCCATAACCATACCTGCCTAGACAGACTAACTTAGAACTCTTTTGAGATCTTTTAAAAGGAGGCTGTGCTGTTGGAAACACATTCTACTTGCTTTGTACTGGCTGATTAAACCGAGCAGTGCATGCAAGAAGTGACATTGTATTCAGTGAAATACTGAGATTATCACAGCACTTGCAGGGACAGAATTCAGAGCAACACAGAGCACAACAATAAGAAATACATTAACCCCACTAAATTCATTTTCTGAAATTTCACTGTCTCCAGTAAGAGCCAAGTTCAGACTTATTTTTAAAATAAACATTTTATCTGAACTAAATACCAGATTAACATACAATTTTACTGAGTACAAAGAGAACCATGAGAACAATGGTTTCACTTTGATTAACAGGAACAAAGTTATTCAGCCATTCATGGAACACTTCAGGGTCTGAAACTTGATCAATAACCATTACTGAAACAATCTGCATCTGGACAGAGGTCCAAGAACAACCAGAAGCCTCCCTTTCTACTTTTTTGCTTATTTTTTTCTTTGTTCTGTAGGGAAGCATAGAACTTCAACCATGGAAATAAAGATAAAAATATAGATATCTATGCAGGTTGTAACAAGTCAAATTCTTTCACTATTACAGTTGCATTTATGAAGAACTTAAGTGACACATTGTGAAAGTTATAACATGTTTCAAGATTGCTGTTAAAAAAAATAGAATTTCCATTTTTCCTTAACTCAGTCAAGATACTGCTAACCCAAACAAGCAGTTCTGACTCCAAGGCACAATTGTAATGAAAGATGACAGAAAACAGCTTTTCCCTGGGCTGCCATAGTGATGAAATAGTAAGGTTACAAACCTAGGATGGTTGTAACTAAATATATTGCCCCATTTGTTAAAGAAAAGAACAAACTCCCCACTGAAAAAAGGACCAAATATCCCTTTCCTACGAGGAGATATTTAAATTACATATTGCTGACAATTTGGGCTCCCACACATTTTGGAGCTTTACAATTCTTTGGTTAGACATCAACATTATCAAAGTCACTTTGGTAAATGCCTCACCAACATTAGCAGATTGGAGTCTTGGAAAAATACTTACCAACATGTAAATAAAGAATTTCATATAAAATCTGTCCAAAAGGAACATTTAAAGGATGCTGCTTTGTCAGCTCTAACACAAACACTACACGATACATTTATTCCTAGATAAATTAAAATAAATAAGTTATTTTCAAACAAGACTTACCTGAACAATAGGAAGAACCCATAAATTTCCAGGATCATTCCTATTAAAGGCCAGCCAATGAGAACTATGAGCACACCACCCAGGAAGAAGCCCGTTGCTTTCATTTTGTGTTTTTGAAAGAAGAATCTGAATGTTCTTTCTAAACCAATAACAAAAGACAAGCCAGCCACAAATAAAACCTAGAAAAGACAAAAACAAACCAAAGAAAGAAAACAACGAATTATGTCCCTAAGTACAGGATGTAAACACACACATATATATATTTTATAAAATTACACTGCTTTTCTTGCACAGCTTCTTTTAATACCATGAGACAGCTGGTGAGAATGAATTCCCTACTGATTTTCTTTTGTAAGGTCCATCCTAAAGCACTTGTAGCTCTCAGCTGCTGAAAGTAAAGGGTCTGTCCTTTGTGGTCCCTGCCAAACACACCCCAGACAGAAGATCTGCTGACAACAGTTGTGTCTGCCCTGTCACATCTTTACCACGGGTGGTGCTGAAGCTCAGTCCTACTCACAGCAGAGGCTCCTAAAAACTAACACCACACCTAACAGCACCTCTGCTCCCTGCCACTGACATCTTCAACAGCTTCTGCTGATCTACTCACAGTGCAAAGCCAGAGACAAAGCTGAACAGTTGTTTTTTACTGAGCAGAGCCTTTTATTGTTTATTTATTTGTTCCAGTATAGACTGAACACTATCACACCAGTCCCAAGTAGCTACAACTATTTCTGGTGTCCTGCAGCTACAGGACTTGGAATTATTTCAGCAACATTTTTGCTCAGAAAGTAATAGTATCTCAGGTTTTACTCAAGATTGAGTAAAACAATCTTCTCAATCAAGATTGTTTTACTCAGTCTTTAAGTTTTGGATTGTATTTAATAAATCACTTTCTTAGAACCTCCTGCCCTTTCTGAGGTAACTTTTTTTTTTAATAAAAACAATTCTCTGCAAGGATACAGTACCTTTTCTTGCATTATCTTTGGTTACCACATAGCCTGTCATTGTCTCTTCCTACCTACGTTTTCATTTTCCCTAAACAGGATCTTGTATTTCCACCTTACATTAGGAAAAGAAAAAATAAGCATTATTTCATTTTTCACTCTCCCACTGCACACTTGAGCTGATGGTTCATAGCAATGCTTCAACTAAGGCACCCAAATTGAGATCCACAATTTTATCTTTCCCTTCAGGGAATCTCAGTGTTTGAGAATGAAACTGATGTGTTTGGCTGCAGACTTTTAGGCATCAGCAGAAGAGGGGCTGAACCTCTCCCAGCCAGGCTGTGCTTTGGCTGGCTGGCACAGCTGAGAACAGCAGAGGCACAGAGACTAGCACATGCAGAAAACACCCTGCCCTTTGATATTTGGATTGGAAATTTCCTGTACCAGAACTAGGATTTATTTTCTGTGCTGCTCTGAGTGACAGCTTTGATTTGGTAAAAGCTGCAGATACTGAATCTCTCTTTTAGGAAAGAGGTCTGGCTCTTCTAAAGCCAGAAGTGTCAGCAATTCATAGTTCTTTATTTCCTCCTACAGCACTGCAAAACAACATTTGCTAGCGTGTACTTAAAGATTCTTATCCAAATAGATACATAAATTGACAGTGATCTCAGAGGACCACAAAAAATCCCATTTGCAGCAGCACAACTGTGGGACAAGCTGCTTCTTGTCTAGCAGCATCCCACAGGCCTGACCCACGGTGATATTCACATCAGCATGAGCTGTTCTAACCTCAAGCAGGAAAAATGATTCACTCCTACCACTGAGCACTCTTCTTTTATACCAGATCACCACAGTAATCTTTGTCATGCAGCTTCAAACTGATAACATGCTGTTCTATTTTGAGTTTATCTTTAATAGATCACATACTTGATTCTAAGCACTGCAGAAAAGTCACTTACATTTCCAATAGCCAAAAGAGCTTTGTCAAAGAAGAGTATCATTCCAAAGAAGAGGAAAAACACTCCAAAGCCTGTTAGTCCCATTCCAATCTCTGAAAAAGAAACAAATTTAGGCATGTAAAAAAACATGGTACCAAGAAAAAGGCATGGATAAAAATTGGGAGAAAATTAGAACATCCAACCTAAAGACATTTTAAATTTAGAAACTTCCTTGAGTGTACAAATATCATAAACCTTGTGGACCCCAAATACTTCAACAGACAGATCTTTGGAAGCTGTTTATCAACAAAGTCCATGTTTGGAACTGAAAGACATTGAAATTGAATGCAACCATATATACATATATATATATACACATATACATACAGCAAAGACATACATCCCTTTTGATTCATTACTAGTATGGAGAAAAGGATTGTAAAGAGATAATGAAACTTTGTTTTCCAGATTAGATCAGTTGGCCAGAACATGGTACAAATAACTCCAGGGCCGTGGGTTTGATTCCCATTTGGGTCATTCACTGAAGGGTTGGATCCTTGTGATCCTTCTCTTTTAATTCAGAATTTTCTGGGATTTGCAGATCTTATCCCATTATCTTTCCCATAGTAATGCAATGTACCCTGGTCCTCTCCATCCTCCTGAGACCTCACATTCCACCTCCCATGACTTGCACAGCAGTTTCCAGATGGAACACAACTTGGATGAATCCTGCAGGATTTTTCCAAGTTGCACATGTGCTGACAGCTATCAAACACTAGCCTGGGACTCCAGACAATTGCCAGTTTTCACAAAACTGGCAGATACTAAATACTGAGGGATTAATGTTCAATTATAATTTTCATGCTTCATATTTAACTTTTATTAATTAAATGGCAGATCTACATTACACATAAATACAATATCTCTAGACTGTTGCATAGCAGTTTCATTTTATGAAATTTTTCATTTTATGATCTTAATTTGCAGATATTTTAAAAATACCTTTTGTACTTAATATATTTGCTTATATTGTGGACTGGCCCATGCTGGGTTAACAGCTGGACTCAATGCTCTTAAAGGTTTTTTTCCAGTCTAAACAGTTCTAGAAACTTTGAGTTCTGCAAAGGATGCTCAAGAAATACTGAGAAGCCAAGAGTAGGATGGAAGGTTTGTATGAGAAACAGGGCTAGAAATGTCATGTTAGGATTAAAACTACCATTTGAAATAGCCTCTAAAGTATCTTGAAGACTGCTATTAGAAATACATCCTGCTTTTAATTTTAAATCTCTAAAGCCTTCCTTTGACTCTCACACAGACTGAATAGGAGAGAAAAATCAGGAGCAGCAGCAACAGGGCTGCAAACACATGCATTTATTGTTGTTTTCATTGTGACCAGACATAGAAACCTACAGGTTTGTAAATTGCAAAACAAAAACAGCTTAGCAGAACCCACCCTAATACTCTGCCTGTAGATATGTGTAGTTTGAAGTTCCAAGTACTTTTGCATAGGCTGTCCTGAAACAACCAAAAAACCACAAAATCCACAATGACAGCCCTCACTGCTGCTGTTGGCCAGACCTCCCTCCGTGGATTTTAACTGTGCTTTGTTGATGCAGTTGGTCCTTTTCTGTTGCTTGATGAGCTTGGGAGTAAAGGAGGATAATTATGCCTGTTTCAGGACTTCCAAGTAGTTATTGGAAATAAATTTCAACCCAGCTCAGAGATTTGTTGCAGCAACATTCCACTCCCCGGACTTCTCCGAGGGCTTGGCTTTCAGCAAGGCTGCAGAGCACATGCTGTTAGAGCTCTAGTTCCATGGTATAGCCTGCCACTTTAAACTCTCACTGTGGGCATTTTAACACCCCACAATTAAAAGCACTAAGTAACTCAATCCAATCAATTACTACAGGCACTCTCCGTCCTTGTTTACAATGAAAAACAGAATAGCAAATTGTATTTTCAATGGCTCTGCTGACTGGAGGCAATGTAACAATTGCAAGTGCCCTTTTCTCCAGTACTCTTTACTTCAGAAGAGCAGAAACAATCTGCATTCTGGAAGGAAAACACTTGGAGGCAGGACTCCAGAGGAATTACCAGCTGCCAGCAAGATAAATATGCGGTCCTGGAAGTGAGTATTTGCTCCTCCCCAGGCACAGCTCAAGGTATGGATGTGGGGAGGAGGCAGAGCCACCTCCCAGCAGCTGCTGCAATCCCCTCTCTGACACCTCTGTAACCACCCCAAACCGGTTTGGAATCACAATGGGCTCTGATTCACTGCACAAGTCACCCATGTTCTCTGGTTAGTGGAGGGAAAAGGGAAAAAGAGAAAGGAACATTATTCTCATTATCCCAAAATAACTGCTGGAAGAAGATGAATGGTCCAGGACTATTATCCTCCAGTGCTGGTATCTCAGCAGAGGGTGTTACTGCCTTGATTTGGATCAGAATTTGTAAATACATTTAACTACACTTCTCAGAGGAAGGAGAAGAAAAAGTGCTGGCATTTTGTAGAAAATCCTTTCAACAACAAATGATGAATATTTATAGAGGGAGCAAACTATTTTAAAATGTTTTCTCCTGTGCCAGAAGAGCTTTCCCACATCAGTCAAATAAAACATATCAATGCCTAGAAATGCAGAAGCACACACTAGCCAGGTTCTATTTATTCTGGATTATTATGATTTCCTGAGACAAGGGAGCAAATCTTCATCAATGTTTCTCCAGAAATTCCATAAGCTGTGCAAGACTACTGCAGCACTGTGTCAAAACAGCTTAGTAGATTTTGAGATTCAAAATTAAGAGACATTGCTTGTGAAAGATTAGGGCAGACAATACACATCCCAAGTCTTTTATAAAGCAAAATATAGTGAAAAAAAAATGGAATTGTGTGCTAAAGGCTTTTAGAAGACAAAAACTAATACAGCTTATATTCAATGCATTGTTTTGCTAGCAGTATTTTTTAGTATTGAAAATTTCATTTGGGAAAAGCTAAGTGAATTCTTTTGAAATTACTAGTGGTTTATAACACGATTCAATGCACCACTTAAAATTATGTTCTAGACTATGGATGCAGAATTAACTTCCCAAACATCAGCAGTGGCTCTCTCCAGGTATTTATCACACTATTCCACCAGTGACTCTATGGCTAACTCTGTTTTTCCAGACAGCAGTGAATTTTAAAATAACTGATGAACTATCTTCAGAATTTCAGAAGAAAACCCACCCTTAAAACCCCTAAATGTCAAAGTGTTTTATTTAGTACTCCTGTCTCTGACAGTTAAAACCAACAGACCTAGCACTGGAAATAGCTGAAAGTCCCACATGAGGAACCAAGCAAAATAAAAGCAGTGAGTCTCCTTCTGAAGAGATTTTTATCTTTTTGCCCAACGAATACTCCAGACTGGAAGTTAAGGGCAAAAGCAAAGCCCACAAGGATTTAATCAATCAGGAACCTAAAAGTTAACCCCAAGGGATGGTACTCATCTCAATAACAGCACAATATCTGAGTATCTCAAAAATTAATTGACCCTGAATGCTGTTAAACTCTGCTGCCTGTCTTCATCCTTGGCTCTCCAATACCTCCATTTCCATATCCTGCTATCAAAGTTATTTTAACTTCTTTTTTCTAGATTTTTCACACCCTCCTTCACAACTGATGCTGTGCTGCTTATCAGGCAGACTCATTTCCTTCTGTGGCAATCATACCAGAAATGCACCATACATGAGATGGTCATTTAAATCACAGGCCTGTCATTGTCCTTTACCCTGCAGCTGTTATCAGGCAATCACAATGGTTAGGGCTGGAAGGATCCTCTGGAGATCACCCAGCCCAACCCCCCTGCCAAGGCAGGGTCACCCTCAACAGGTGACACAGGAATGTGTCCAGGTGGGTCTGGGATGGCTGCGGAGAGGGAGACTCCAGCCCCTCCCTGGGCAGCTGTTCCAGGGCTCTGCCACCTCCAGTGTAAGGAAGTGATGCCTCATGTTGAGATTAAACTCCTTGTGCTTCACTTCATGGCCACTGCTGAACTCCTGGTGCTTCATTCACTTCATGGCCATTTAAACTCCTTGTGCTTCACTTCATGGCCATTGCTCCTTGTTCTGCTGCTAGGCACCCCTGGCAAGTGTGGCACCTCCTCTTGGCACCCCTCTGAGATATTTACGTGCATTGATGGGATCCCCTCTCAGTCTTCTCTGGAACAAACAGGCCCAGCTCCCAGTCCTTTCTCTTTAGTGATGCTCCAGAGCCCTCAGCATTCCCGTGACCCTCTCCAGCAGCTCCCTGTCCCTGCTGTACTGGGAGCCCAGCAGTACACCCAGCCCTGCAGGTGTGCCCTGGCTGGGGCCGAGCAGAGGGCAGGATGGCCCCTGAGCTGCCAGCCACACTCCAGAGCACCCCGGACACCTCCTGGCTAAGGACACACTTAGAAACTACTTTACTTTCATTTCTTTGGTCTCTATTTCCAAGCATTTTAGCAGAAACAAAACTATGGGTACACACAAGTATTTTTGCTTTTTTCCACTTCAATGTCTCGGCCTCACCTTGAAGCCCCCTCAGCATCACCTGCAGACGATTGGTTGTGGTACCAGCAAGAGCAGCACAGCAAAGCTATTTGCTGTTTGGATAATTAGGTGCTTCCAGACCACTGACGTCCAGAGGGAGGCACACGGGAAGAGTGGAGCTGGGTGTTACTTTGGTTACCGTTCAGCTTTCATTCATTCCCTCACACTGCTCAGCCGAAGTGCTATGGCTACAAACCCACAAACCTAACCAACCCTAACAAACCTAGGCTAGGTAACAGGAAGAAATGTTCTCCTTTAAGGCTATCCAGGCACTGGAACAGGTTGCCCAGAGCAGCTGTGGCTGCCCCTGGATCCCTGGGAGCGCTCCAGGCCAGGCTGGACGGGCCCTGAGCAGCCCGGGGCAGTGCAAGGTGTCCCTGCCACGGCTGAGATGATCTTTAGGGTCCCTTCCAACCCTCCCACACCGCAGCACGGCACACCGAGCACTCTCAGCCCCGGACAAAGGCCGGCCGTGGTGGCAGAGTTCTCCCAAGGCCGGGGGTCCCGCCGAGCGCTGCCCCGCCGCTCTCCATCCTCTTCCCTCCCGTGCTCCCCGCCAGCCGCCGCTCCCGCCGCACCGGGGCCACTGCCGCGCCTTCCACTGCGGGGATGCGGCCGTAAGCGCTCCCCCGCCCCTGCCTGCTCCCACCAGTGTCCAGCGGCCCGCCCGGCCCCTGCCCGACCGCTCCCGGGAGGCCCCGCCGCGGACAAAGGCTGCGGGCCCGGCGAGCTCGGCCGCCCTGCGACCCCCCGGCCCCCGACGCCCCGGGCCCCGCAGCGAGCGGCCCTCCGCGCTTCCCCGGCGGGAGCGGCGGCAGCGCTTACTCTGCGTGTCGGACAGGGAGATCATGGTGACGGCGGGACGGGCACCGGCAGCGGGACGAGCGGCAGCGGCACCGGCGGCGGCGGCCACGTCTTCCGGAAACACGCACCCCGCCGCATGAGAGCCGCCCGCCCATTGGCCGCGTCGGCCGCCAATCAGCAGCCGCCTTGTACGGCCGCGCGGGCGCGCCGCCCCGCCCACGGCCTGCGGCCGGCGCTGATTGGCGGAGGGGCGGCGCTCGCGCCGTGCCCCGCGCGCCAGTGGCTGAGGGCGGGCGGCGGAAGGGGCGGGGCCGGCGCGCGCGGCGCAGGTGGGAGCGGGGCCGCGGGGCGGGAGCCGTGAGGGTGAGGGATGAGGGATTAGAGATTAGGGATAAGAGATAAAAGATAAAAGATAAGGGATGCGGGAGCGCGGCCGGCCTTAGCCCTTAGGGAAGCTGTGGGAGCTGTCGGTCCGAGCCACGGATGAGCCCGCCGCACGGGAGGACACGGCAGCGAGGTGCTGCTCCTGCTCAGCCTGGCGGCCTCGCTCACTTCCTCCGTCCATCCGTCCATCCATCCCGCTCCGTCCTGCACCCGCCCAGCGGGGCTTTCCCTGCCTGCCTGTCCGTCCGTCCGTCCGACTGTCCTGCCCTGTTCTGCAGCCCTACCGAGCAGGGGCTTCAGGCCCGGCAAGCGCCGGGCCCGCGGCGGCGTGTGGGTGAGGAATGCTGAGAATATTGCACTGTATACGCTCACTATGTGCATTTGTATGCTATTCACACTGTACGCGTGTGAATATTCCCACAATGGAGCAGGTTGCCCAGGGAGGTGGTGGAGTCGCCACCCCTGGAGGTGATTAAGAGGCGTCTGGGTCTGGCCCTGGGTGATGACGAAGTGTTTTATTCACACATCATTTTTAATATGTATTTCCTCCTCCATTTATAGGAGCAGGAAAGATCCTTGTTATGGTGGAATCAGCTGGTAGTGAGGAATTTTTCCCCCCAGTATTTGTTGTAATGCTGAATTTATTCCCTTTCACCTTCCATTGGACTTTGCTTCCATCCCTGTAATAAATAGTTCAGGATGCAATAACAGAAAATATAAATTTCTTGAGTTTGGTATTGTTAAGGTACAATGTGACAAAGACTGTTGCTCAAAAAATGAGCCAGTAAATACAATTCTGTGTTCATTTCACTGATGATTGTTCAAAATTGATCCCCTTCTCTAAACCAAGCCCCATTTTCACTTCCTCCTAACAGATCCTCTAGGTGTTATGGTGGCTGCCTTTCTAAGGGGCACGATATAATGTGTCCAGACTTTTCTGTAAAATAAGCTTTGAAGAGATCAAAAAAGGCAAAGGGCACTTGGTGAGTGACTGCTCTACCTTAGAGCATTCCTCTTGCAGGAAATGTATGACTTGGTTCAAATTCACTTGGATTCATTTAGAAGCCTGGTGAGCTGTGGCCTTGGGAATTGGTTGTGAGTTTGTGTTTATCCATTTTGCAGAAGGGAAAAAGCAGTTGTCAACTAGTGGGGCTTCTTTATGTGAGCAAATTAAATTAATCAGGACTTAAACTGTTATGTTAACAGCTCTGGTAATGAAGAATCTCCTGCAGAAAATTTGTACTAAGTTGAGAAGATTTACTTATAAAATATATTTTAAAATGTATTTATTTCATTTTCTTTTTAGTGACAGTTGCTTGGTAAAATAAGATCTCTTAAAGATAACATTCTTTAAAATCCAAAGATGACAGCTGTTGCAGGTAATCCATTATTTATATTCCATATGTTCATTTTGCTGTCTCTTAGCTAACAAGACACAATCACCTGATATTATTTACATTAATTTAATGTGTACATAAAGGAGTTTGTGGGATCTGTGCTATTATACTTAAGTTTTGAAGAAAAAAATTCTTTAACTGCATAGCTTTTTATTTCTTAGGTAAAACTAAACCAAAATGCCCCATCCCTGGAGTGGTTGGATGGGGCTCTGAGCAACCTGCTCCAGTGGCAGGGGAGTTGGAATGAGATGAGCTTTAAGTTCCCTTCCAACCCAAGCTATTGTATGATGAAAATCAAGTTTGTCAAGGAAATTACTTGGTTTTCACTATTTTTAAAATGTGCTTCAAATTTTAAGATACTCCTAACTCTTGTCTGCTGAGTAGCAGTGGGCATTTAGGAAGACACTTGTCACCATTTGGTGCTGTTTGAAATGAAGATATTTTTTCCATATCCCACATTTTTGTTTCCTTATCTGCTCTGGATGGGCCAGAATCTCTTGGGTTTTTTGGGTGTGGGGGAGGAAATTCCTTCTGATGCTTTTCTGACCTGGCTCTGGAGTACATGCTTGGCATGCAGGTGTATGTGTTAATTATTCTTTTAGACTCCAGGGACTGGATTCTGGAGCACAATCTGCAATTCACACACATGCATACTGGGATGGAAAGAGGCAATTCCTGCCAAAGAGTCACTTGTGTGACCCAAGCTTTTGGGGAGCATTTGCTTCACTTCTTTCACCTGGGAAGGATGGAAAAAGCATTTTCCCTCTACATCCAAACCCTGTTCATCACATCCTCTTGTTCTGTGGAGGAGGGAGATCTTGGTGCATGAAACATCTTGTTGCTAATGGCCCTGTTTCTAACTCCAGAGGAGTTTAACTTGCTGGGGTTAATGTCCCTTCTCACATGTAAATAAATGCTTTCTTAACAACTTGATCATTGGCTGGAGTACAATTAACACAATGAGAAGTGGCATCAGCACAGGGCTGTGGTCTCTATTGTGCCTTCTCCTTGCTTCTCCCTGCAGTGCTAGAGGAGGTGCTGGTGTCCATTGAGAATGAGCTGCAAGCAGTGGAGATGCAGATACAGGAGCTTGTGGATAAGCAGCAGGAACTCCTTCAAAAGAAGATAAGAGTGCAGAATCTGATAAAACAGTCCTCAGGAGACTTGGAGGCGGGTGGAAGTAAAGACACTGAAACCTCAGCTGAGGAATGGAACAAAAAAGGTTTGCAGAGTCAAAGTCTAACATTTTAACAGAAAAGTGAACTAATCCAGTAGGGGGAAATGCACTTATTCAGAGATTTGTTTGGATAATGATATTGCCCTATTTAATTTTAGTCAGCTGGCAGACATGCCAGGGTAATGGGGTAATGTTTGTACTTGTCTCACTGGACATTCCTAAGCACTAATCTTGAGTTGTTCTGGGCAGCATTATCTGTTCTGTCAGAATGGCCTGTTATAACTGCTTTAATTCTTTGCTTGTTGCAAAGTCATCATTTGATCTGTTTTGCTCTTAGAATCCCAGAGTAAATTTTTATTGCAATACTTGTATACTAAATGTTTATATTGCAGTACTTCTCCTTGTTTGTGTTATAAAACAAATTGCTTTGGAATTTCTCAGGATTCAATAATGATAAATTTGCACTTAGAGTTGGTTTTTGTGTTTCCTCTTGCTTGAGTGGCTAGGACATTGGTAGTGTTTGTGATGGGTTGTGTAGCCTCACTGTCCTACCAAATTAATGCAGATTAGATAGATGCTGACTGCCAAAACTAACCTAGAATACATTGTTATTGTAGAATTAGTGCAAGTGGCAAGTGCCTCGTGCTGGTGGGAGGGCTGCTGTGTTTCAAGTTAGATATTAACTGAAGTCCTGAATGGTTGTTGCTTCTTGGCCATGTTATGCCTTGCCAAAATTGACTCAGATATTTTAATTTTTTTTTCTCCTTTTTAATTTAATTTTCAAGTTGTAAATGTCTATATCTATTGTATATATAAGCTTTTTTGGATTTTTAAAAAAATGAAATTACTGTTGTAGTTGAATCCATATTTATCTGTATTTGAGGAGTATTATGCATATGGAAGAATACTGATACTTTATCATTGCACATTATGCTATTGAACAAATCCTTTGGTGTGTGTAGTTCCATGCCTTATTCTCACCTCCTGTGCTTTGAAAATTCATGTCTTTGCAATCAGGTGCTGTGTGTGTATTAACCAAGAGCAGCAGCTAAATTTGTTCCCAGTTTAAAGCTCATGGAGGCCAGTGGGAGGCTTTTCTTGGTTTCAGAGAGCCTTGGAATTAACTGTGCTCTTTGTAAATTTCTCTGCAATGTCACCTCAAGTCCCAAAATTAATTCTTGCACATGGTGTAACCTGGAGCTCCCACAGTTTTTCTGCATTTTAATTTTAATAGAACCAAAGAGATGCATCAGGAAGCCTAATTAAAGTTTTTACAGCATTGCATCTTTTAAAAATGCAGTCTTTAGGTCTTTATTGATGAAAAGAAAAACCTATTATAAGCATGTTGGGGTGGTGTTTTTGGGGACGATTAAACAACTTTTCCCCCTCTTTATTTTTTTAATAAATGCTTATTATTGATGGAATATGTGGAAAATTGTATCCCTCCTTCTTTATGCTGCTTGTAATTGCTGCATTTGTATGAGGGAAGCATTTGAGTGACTATTGGATGGCTCAGTGTCTGGTTTTATTTATTTTCAGGGTGGGATTCTAATTTCTAGTTATTTTGGACTAATGAGTTAACATGCTCATTAGCACTCTGAAGTTCATCTGTTTTCAGTTTTTCACATTAGTTCACATCCATGTGCAATGAGAGCTTTGGCCTGGAGGTGAATTGTGTTTACAATTTGAGTTTTCAGAGGTCCACCCTAGAACATGGTGTATCCAGACTCAGCTTGTGTGGAGCTTTTTCTGTGCCATTATGAATCTTTAAACACTTTCCCAGATCTAAAATTGTGTCACTGCTGGATTCAGTTATTCAATATGTAAATTACCCCTCCTTCTTATATTTTAATTTGCTTATGAAATGTGTTTGTTGAGTTGGTTTTTTTCCCTTAACAGATTTTCCTTGGTATGAGAAGATAAAAACTGCACTGCAGAGCAAATTTAAACTCCAGAAGTTTAGATCACTGCAACTTGAAACAGTAAATGCTGCAATGGCAGGGAAGGATATATTTCTTGTCATGCCTACTGGTGGTGGGAAGAGCCTTTGTTACCAGTTACCAGCTGTCTGTTCTGATGGTATGTAAGGAAAAAAACTCATATAAATAACTAGACATGGTTATATAAATAATCTACAGAACATAATATAAAGAACTAGATTTATTTTCTCCCTTTTATAGTTATTTGGAGAATTAACATCATTTGGTGTGGGTTTTGTTTGGTTAGTTTATTTTTAATAACTCATCCAATTGCATTGGAAGTTGACTTATTTACAAAGGCCAAATTTACCACTCCTGTCACTGCTTAGTTCTGTGGCAAATCAGCACCTCATGGCACAGATATCCAGCTTGTTTTGTGTATTTTTATACTCTGTCTGTTGGAGCTCAGTTGTGTTTGTGGTCTAGACCCTAAGAGGAGGTGTATGTTGTGGGCATTTAATAAGAATTATCCCTGTGTGATCTGGCACTCACTTTTCAGCTCTCTAGGAGGGAAATCCCCTGCTGTGTATGAAGCTTGAGCTGACATTTGGCAGTTCATTCAGAGCAGGGCTGATGCATCAGTATAAAGAATTAGAGGGGATATTTGTGACATCTGAACTGCACAATGATTGATTGTTACAGGTTTCACACTGGTGATATGCCCTTTGATATCTCTCATGGAAGATCAGCTCATGGTGTTGGAGCAGCTTGGGATCTCTGCAGCTTTATTAAATGCCTCAAGCAGCAAGGTGTGTTTAAGTTCTTGTGTTTTGTGGTGGATGTGCTCGTGTCTCCCCTCTGTGTAGTTACTTGTGAGTACTGTATGGATGAGACAGATTTATCAGCTAATGCTATTCTAGCAACAGTATCTGGCCAGGAGGGTGCTGTGATGTGGAAAAGGTGGTTAAGTATCTTGTGTTCATGTTTTAGTGACAACAACACATGGGAACCAACACCTTCTGTGGAATAAATAGATTTCTTGGGGCTGTGAACTGCCTTTGGCTGATGTATGCTGTAGATTTTTACTCCTTTTCTAGACTTGGAGTAGGTGATTTTTGTCTTCTTTTACCATGTTGAGCAGTGCAGGCTTTTACATATAATTATTTATTTCTTTCTATAGGGTGGTGAGCTGTTTGATCCAGAGGCCAAGAAGCAACTAATTTCCCAGTCTCATACTAGACAGTTGCTTTTTTACAGTTAATTTCCTGACTAGCAGGAGGCTGTGATCATTAACTTGCACATGACACTGGATTTGATAAGTCTCTGGCTTGATGCAATGTACCAAACTTGAAGCCTGCTTTGATGCAGAGAGCTCTGAAAACTCAGTAATAAAAACCACTGTAATGTGCAAAGAATTATTTTACACTTGTGGTATCACAGGGATGTTCAGTACATCACAGTTTATTGGGGAAATATCGATACCACACGATGGAGCAAACACACATATTCACCACTTTGCTTCTTCAAAGTCCCAGCACAGATTTTCTAAGTATTAAAATTACCATTTTATATACAGTGATCTTCTACAAAGGCTTATAGTGGTCAGTACCGTGGAACACTTTATCAGTCTCTGTTAATTACACCTTATGAATTGCTAATCACCTCTTAAGAGCCTTAGCACTAAGCACTTCAGTGTGTTGTCCCAGTTTGTTACCCCCTGCTGTCTTGTTTTTTTGAACAGGAACACGTGAAGTGGGTGCACACGGAAATGCTGAAGAGGAATTCCCAGCTGAAGCTCATTTATGTGACCCCAGAGAAGATTGCAAAGAGCAAAATGTTCATGTCCAAGCTGGAGAAGGCTTACCAGGCTGGGTGCCTGGCTCGCATCGCTGTGGATGAGGTGCACTGCTGCAGTCAGTGGGGCCACGACTTCAGGCCTGGTATGCTCCTCAGAAATCCCCTTGCAGGGCTGCTCAGGCAGCAGTCAGTCATGAGTTGGGCCTGAAATAAGGCCAGCTGCTTCCTTCCTGTGTGAAGTGAATTCTTAATGTGTGACATGTACCCTTTGTTAGCTCAAGGACTTTAATTCACAAATCATCCAGTAGCTAAGGTCATGCAAATTATGATTTCAACATAGATTTTGCTGTCAGTATTCTGAAAAATTACTTATTCTGCTTGTTTTAATTGGAGCTTTATAAAATCAAAGCTTTTTTTGGCATCTTTAATATGAATAATAGCTACCTTTAGTCTGCTATATGAAAGTGTCATTCTGTACACCACTCCCTGGCACTTCTGATGAAAGAGGTAGAGCACTTTGTAAATTCATGAGATATATTTTAATAATCTCTAAAGCAAATGGAAACAAATGTCCTTTGCTTACAGGGAAATAAAGTGTGCTTCAGTCTTTTTCCTGTCTTGGAGGTTGTAGAATATTGTTGGTTGCTGGTTTTTTTGTCAGATAACCTGATTTGAAGCAATATTAACTGTAAAGTCACTCATAGCAGTTTTGTTAAGCGGTGCCTGAGCCAAGAGCCAGGCTGGTTCAACAGGCAGTGTGGAATTTGGATGTGTACCTCTGGCTGCACTTCTGTTCGAAGGCAGCAGGTGATGTCAGTACTGAGCCTTTAAAATTTTTTATTATTACATTCTGGTCTTATGTGTCCAAATTCCACATTGCTTGTTTATTAGAAAAGCTCTGTTTACTCAAAAGCTGTTTGTAAAAACAGACCTTCAAAATAACCTGAAGTTGGTTAATACAATGCCACACATATTTTTCTAACTTTTGAAGAATTTCTATTTCCATACAGTTTTGCCTTCTGAATTGTGGCTGATAATTGCAGCCTTTCAGTACCTGGAGGGAGCCTAAAAGGAAACTGGGGAGGGACTTTTTACAAGAGCTTGGAGTGACAGGCCGAGGGGGAATGGCTTCAAACTGAGGGTAGGTTTAGGCTAGGTGTTAGGAGGAGCTGTGAGGGTGGTGAGGCACTGGCACAGGCTGCCCAGAGAAGTTATGGATGCCTTATCCCTGGAAGTGTTCAAGGACAGGTTGGATGGGGCTCTGAGCACCCTGGGATAGTGGAAGATGTTCCTGCCCATGGTAGGGGGTTGGAACAAGATGGTCTTTAAGGTGTCTTCCAACCCAGATGATTTTGGGAGTCTTTAAAACTCAACTAGAAGACATCTCTCTTGCTAAGTGCAGCCTGCTTGTTACTTCCTTTGGATATATAAATTAGTTCTGTAGATTAGCAGTAATAACATTTATTGCAGTATTACCCCATTAAATACTATCTACATTAATGCCTTTTTTAAGTTTGCATTTGTGGTATGAGAAATCTTTTTTTTTACCCTTTTTCTTTTCTTGCTTAGATTACAAGTCTCTTGGTATCCTGAAAAGACAGTTTCCCAATACTCCCTTGATTGGATTGACAGCAACAGCTACCAATCATGTTTTAAAGGATGCTCAGAACATTTTGCATGTTCAGAAGTGCATTACCTTTACTGCTTCCTTCAACAGACCCAACCTTTACTATGAGGTAGGTCTTGTTACCTGGTTTCTGCTGTTGTGCTCTCTCCTGCAGGGAGAGGGGCAGGCTCAGACTGCTTCAGACTGTTGGAAAATATGTCTTATGATGGCAGAAAAGTTGTGAATTATTCTGTATTTTCACTTTGGCCACAGGTTTGTTTATTGTTCTTGGTGGGGAAAGCTTACAGCTTTGTTTTGGGGTTTATTTTTCAATGGACTTTGGCGTTGTAATCTGACTGTTCATAAAAAATATAGTCATTCTTTTTAAATGGTGGAATAGTTGTGCTTATTATACTGGGGAAAATAAAGTAAGGATGTTTGTCAGACTGCCCACTTGAACTCTGACATATGCTTAATATATTTTTGAGGTTCGGCATAAGCCTTCAAATAATGAAGATTTCATTGAGGACATAGTTAAGACCATTAATGGAAGATACAAAGGACTGTCAGGTAAAAAGTGTCACAAAAGACACATATTATCTTCCATAACCTTCATTATTGCAAGGATGTTGGGATGTTTTCAAATGATCTTGAAGCATGTAGAGAAATTCTGCCTTCACCATACATTGAACACCCAGCATTAGAATGATTGAAATTTAGTAAGATCCATACCATGAATAATTTCTCTCTTCATTCATTAGTGTTTCAATGTCTTTACTGTTTACTTGTGTCTTCTGAAATACTGAACTGGAATGTTGATGTCTATAGAGCAATGCTTACATGGGTAATAATAGGAAGGTTTAAGATTGTAAAGGCAAGGCTCAGAAAAGCTGATCTCTATGTTCTTAAATCACACATTATTTACTATCCATGTGTCAGGATACTTGCTATCTTTAAGATGTTTTTTCATATTTGATCAGAAGAGTCATCTGTTACTCAGTGCCCAGAATGGGTGTTATGGGGTGAATTGCAGATAAAAAGAGAACTGTAGAAGTTGGACTTGTGTAATCAATAAATTCTCTAGTGGAAATGCAGAGGAAAAGACATCTTGCCAAGGCAGCAGAACCCAGGCTCTGGAGCAGCAGTGGGTCCCTGTCTCTGCTTGGAGCTCTGTGGCTGTGAGGAGCAGCTCCCTGAGCAAAAACTGTGCTAAGATCCCATGGCTTTGTGTGTAATCCCTGGCTTAGCCCAGCCTGACTAATGACAAAAGGCAGGTTTAACTCAAACCTCAGGTGAGATGCCATAGATGTCATAAGGCATAGCACCCCTTTAAAAAGCTTTAATAAGCATTGTCCTCCTTGAACATTAATAGAATGCTTCCATGGTTCTATGGATTGGCACCTGTATTTCCTCTTTAGCCTTCAGGTCCAACCTGATAACTGAATTTTCCTTCATAAATACCAATACTATGGACTAAATAGGCACAAAGACTGTATAATGCTTTTTAATAATTTAGAACTTTCTGCTAAAAAAATTTTCACAATTGTTTTTAACTATTGGGGATTGTTTGGCCTTTTTAAGGTGTTACAATGAGGCCTCTTTCACTTTTGTGCAGGAATTGTTTACTGCTTTTCTCAGAAGGATTCTGAGCAAGTTACTGTGAGTTTGCAGAAACTGGGAATCAAGGCAGGGACTTACCATGCAAACATGGATGCTAAATATAAAACCAAAGTTCATAAAGGATGGGCAACAAATCAAATCCAGGTTAAGTAAATACTTTACATGGACTTAATGTCTTATTTAAACAAATTGTGGTTTGATATCTTGGTGATTCCTTAATCTTTTTCACAGGTTGTAGTGGCAACTGTTGCTTTTGGCATGGGAATTGATAAACCTGATGTGAGGTTTGTAATTCATCACTCTATGAGCAAGTCCATGGAAAACTACTACCAAGAGAGTGGACGTGCAGGTATTGCAGGAAGTGGCTTTTGCAAAGTTGCCATTTACATCCATTACACCAGTAAAACTGTCCTTCAGTTTTCCAGGCAGTTGTGCTGAGTCTCTTGCCTTTGAGATACTTTTCAAAGGGTGTAATGAAACTGCCTCTGTAAAGAGGCTTTAAATATAAACTACATTCATGACCAGGCCCCTACTGCAGTGTAACAAAGAATAACTGGCTATCTAGACCTCCACTCAGCATTTTTTTTAAATACTTGATTTTCTGTCAAATCTGTGGCTTACCAGAATAACATGATACAGATTTGATATACAGTTTTAGGGTTTTTATTTTGTATAGCACCTGGGATGTGTGATTTGCTCAGATTGCCTTTAGATGATGTTTAATCACTGTATGAATTTCAGAAATACAAGTAGGATGGGGAGTCTGGAGCAGGGAATTTTAAGGATTGATCAGTGTTTAGCAGCATTAATGGCCAAACCTGTTATGGCTAAGCTCCGCCCCCAAAAACGTTTTGCAGTGTTTTGGGTTTTTTTGATCTTGTTCATCTCATTACTTTTTTAAAGACAGATTTGAGTCTATGTTGAGAAAAGCTTGTCAAGGAACTTGAGGGGCAATTGTAAATTGGTTGGGATTGTAATTATCTGTTCATTTTAATGCATTGCAGGTAGAGATGACCAAAAAGCTGACTGCATTTTGTATTATGGGTTTGGAGATATATTCAGAATTAGCTCAATGGTGGTGATGGAAAATGTTGGCCAAGAGAAGCTGTATGATATGGTATCTTATTGCCAAAATATGAACAAGTAAGTTACTGTGGTGGCTTGGTTGCTTAGTTTTTAAATGGGCTAATTTTTGGGGGGTTTTCAGGGGCATTTGGAAAAAAAAAACAAACAAAAGAAAAAACCTGAAACAAAACCAAAATGAACCCATCACCAAACAAAACCACCCAAAAAAGCAGGAGCAAGCTTGCCAGCTTCAGGATACAATTCTGGAAGTGGTTGTGTTGAGGTGAAGCATCTGTCAACAAACACTGTTTGGGTTTCAGATTCCAGTCAGAGGAAATGCTGGAGTTGGGTGGTTTTGACTCTGAGCTACAGTATTTAATAGCCACATAGGAATCCAGGTGTGTTTGCTGCTTCACTGTGATATTTGGAATACTTCATGGAAAATGTGTATCTGTGGACAAACATGTGCAATCCAGTAAAGCTTTTTGTGGCCTCAGTGTGACAAGGAATTCATATTCTTACCATTTCTCATTCTCTTGAATTGCAGATTATACTCTTGTGCTTCAACCAAACTGTTCCTACACCAGTATTGGCATAGGAACACTGCTGATAGGGAATACTGGCGTTGCTGTATTTGTTCTGATTTTTCCTCTGATAATTCTTTGTGCTTGTTCTGAGACCTGAGCTGTCCTAGGACCTTTTTTGCCATTTTCATGCAGTATAAGGCAGGTGTTACATACCCACCTGGGATCCATAGCCCCTCTGCTCTCTGCTCCTCAGGTGTCGCCGGGTGCTCATAGCCCACCACTTTGATGAAGTGTGGGATTCTGCAAACTGCAACAGAATGTGTGATAACTGCTGTAGAGAGAATGGTAGGTAAAGGACAGGGAACATGGGAACAGTTGATTTAAAGAAATACCTGGTGTAGAAAAACTCTGAACAAATTTTGTGACCTGTATTACTTGTTTTATTGCTTGTATTACTGTTTTCAAGGAGCAGATTTTATTCTGAATATCAGTTTTTGGTAGCCTACTGTTGCCAACTTAGTTTAAAAGCAAAACAAAAGAAGCCTTGCACATATAGCACAAAGATATGCATTTATAGCTATATATAACTATATATATAACTACAAAGAGCTTTCTATTTAACTGTTCCTTCACTTTTACTTGCAGCGTGTGAGAAGATGGATGTAACAGGATACTGCAGGGATCTAATAAAGATCCTTGAGCAAGCTGACAGCATGAGTGAGAAACTCACCCCTCTGAAATTAATTGATGCCTGGTCTGGGAAAGGTGTGTCCAAATTCAGGGTGCCTGAAGTTACTCCACCCAAGCACCCTCGAGAGGAGCTGGAGAGAATTATTGCCCATTTACTGCTGCAGCAGTATCTGAAGTATGTAAGATAACTATTTTGTTTTCTTTCTTTTGGTGTTTTAACATTTAGTAGTCATTTTTCTTTGCTCTCCTTACTTCTGTATAACATTAATGGATACATTCTGTAGCCTTGTTTTCATTTCAGATGCATTTAATGTGTTCTTAAAAACCCTTCAAATATTGCTTTATTTCCATTTCAAAAATTGGAGGAACAGTTGAAATGCTGCATCTTGTGCAATTGTAAAAAGCTGGGGTCTTCTGTATTCAGGGACAATGTTTAAATCTGCAGCAGGATTCATTTTGGAGAACTCTGCAGTTCATACAGATCTCATTCACATTCCTTGGATAAGGAGAGCACATGGGGTTGCCCACATGCTGTCTAGGTCAGGAGAGACTGGCTAATGTGGAGGGTGGTACTCACAAATTTTAAGAAAGCATAGTGAAACTAACAGTGCTGCCTCTGTAAGCTGTCCATGTGCTATGTGTTTTGTCTTCTCATATAATTTTTAAAATCAAGAATACCTACAAATATCTGATCCCTTTATTTTGACTTAATTTTTCTTTGCATCTCTCTGTACAGCTTTTTAAATATTATTAAGAGGGTGTGCAGATGATTTATTACATCTTTTTTTCCTCATTTTCCTCCATGTGTTTCAAGAGAGTGACAAGTGTGCATCTGAGTGGTTTTGTGTGTGTAAAGGTCCACAAACAGAATTATGTTAAGTGTTGATCAGAGTAGCTCTAAGTCACCTGACTCTACTTGAATAAAGCAGAATGAAGCTGCTCTCTGCAACATCCATCAGAAGGGTTAATGGAAGGAGTTGTTGAGATGGAGGCAGGCTGCCCAGGACAGTGGCAGAGTCACCATTACAACATGCAGATGTGGCACCTGAGGCCAGGGTCTGGTGATAGTGCTGGGTTGATGGTTGGACTGGATCATCTGGGAGGTCTTTTCTAACCTTAATGATTCTATGATTTTTTTTCCTCCTGCATATTCTGGCCTCCATCTCCAACCTTCCCCTGTAACAGTGATTTCATTCATGCAGGGAAGATTTCAGCTTCACAGCCTTTGCCACAATATCCTACCTGAAGGTGGGACCCAAAGCCCGGCTGCTGAAGAATGAGGGGCACGTCATCACCATAGAGGGGATAACAAACAGCAAAAGTGTTTCCAAGGTACTTACATCTGTTCTGATGTGCCATTACATTTGTTCTGATACCATATAGGTATCTTCTCTATTACAGCTTAATTTAATCATTTGGTATCTGCTCAAAACATGTTTTGTAATAATGCAGTCAACCTCATAAATAACTTCTCTTGTGTGGGGAAACAGGAGAAAAAAAAAAAGGAAAACAACATTAAGATTCTAATTGAACTCTTAAATCTTTCAGGTCAAACCATCTCAATCTTCAAATTCAAAAGGAAGCAGAGAAGATGCCCAGGCTGGATCAAAGACTGTCCAGGATTCAGTGGTGAAGAAATCACAGGAACATAAACGGGCCAGCTGTGGCCCTAACTTAAAAGCCAAGAAGCCTAAGCTTCAGGCAGGTGCAAATGACCAACCAGTAGTTATTGACTGAGTGTCACAGACTGCATTTAGGATCTAATCATGGTTGCTGCTCCATGGACAATGCAGTGTGTAAGTTCAGATTGTGCTTTAGTAATGGTATTTTTATTTAATAAACACTGAACAGGGAACAAATATCTTTAAAACTGTCAAATCTAAAAGGCTAATAGAAGAGGAAAAAGTGTTTGATATCAAAATAATTGGTGTGTATCTTAGGATACAGCAATGATTACCTCTCTAATGACCATGTTGCCTTTTTAGCTCTTTTAGAAGTGTAGACACTGTGGCAGGTTCATGCAGTCTGGAAAGGACTGCCAGAGGGGCAGAGGTTTCCAGACTTCCTTCCTGTGGGAGTCTCCCCTGCTCCCCTGAGAGTCCTCTTGAGATCTCTCCTTTGCAGCGCAGGACTTGGTGGTCCTTAGCTCAGCATGAAGACCCTGTCACCTCCTGTTCCTTCTGCCTGCTGTGCAGGTGACTCTCCTCTTCACCAGTGACCCCACTGCAGCCAGGGCACTGCCTCCCCAGGGCAGCTGCTGTCACCAGCCCCAGGGAGTGACATCAGACAGCTGGAGACTGGGATGTTCCAGCATCCTTCCTCTGCAGCCCTGGCTGGCTCAGAGCTGCTGCTATGCCAGGGCTGCCTGTTCCAGCCCATGTGGGCACTGCCCTCTCTGCAGTTCTGAGTAGGGACATGTGTCCCTACACCCACTGTGGCATGTTGGAGTGAAATACTGTATATATTGATGAGTGATTTATGTGTATTTATTCCTTTTAAATATGTCTGTTGCTCTTAAAATTGGACTTCTCTAGGTTGTTATTCAGATAGAAATTTATGACTTCGGTGCTTAGCAGAAGTACCTCAATTTAAGTTTACAAACAAGACAACCTGCCAGCCTAGGAACCACTCAACAGCTACTGCTGCCTCCAGGCATTCTCAGGCACATATACTGACTGCTAGATTCAGTTTTGTTTTCTTACTTTTAACATCTTAGCAGCTAAAGATCAGAAAGGCAGGTTCACTTTCATTAATAAATGCAGGTTCTGGGTGGTTGCATTTTATTCTTCTCCCTTACACTTACTTACATGTATAACAAATGTACAACCAATATTAAGAACATCCTCTTCATCTTTATTTTTCTGGTAAAATTGTGACCGTGACTAAAGCCTATAGTCTTTCACCCATCCTTTAGCTGAGACCTTTGCCAAAAACTGAAAATGTAATTAAAAACAGTCATTCACCTAAAAAAAAATTAAGTGATTTGTCTGGGACAAGTCTCAATATGTACTGCCAGCTTTGTATTGAGTACAATAAATTGTTCCAAATTTGACCCCAAATAAATAGGAACTCTCAGGCAGCAACTGTGGAACAAAATCAAAAGCCAGGATGGAACAATTGCTGGCCAGGGCTGGCACTGTCCAGTGCAGTGCAGCTCTACCCCAACACTTGGACAGCTGAAGGGACAAGCAGTTGAGAAGCTGCTCTCAATGACACCTCATCCTGGCTTTCAAAGTGCAAAGCTTGTGTTCTGTACTTAACTGACTAGAAAATACATTTATTTCAGAAGTAAACTTATGGGGGGGGGGGGGGGGGAATAAGGCCACATATTTGCAACCTACATTCCAGGTAGCAAGAGCTCTGAGCACCCTGTGCCCTAAAACTGTTCTCTGTTCATCTGAGCCAGCTCGACAGAGATTGCACCATTAGCTGGTACCTGTGGCAGTAACCAGGCAGTATTTTGGCAAGATCAACCCAAAATCTTAATAGAGGATTGCATTTAGCCTCAGTCCTGAAAATAGTTTTCTAAGATGTATGACTTGCTATCAAAGCTTCATACAAAATGGGAATGGGGTATTGTTCAATCAAAATAATCTTCTATGTCAATATCTGGATTTAGGAGATCTTCACCATAGGCTGACAGATCCATTTGATTTAAAATTAAGTTTTCAAAGGTTTCTTCCAAGTCCGTTTCACCAATGAGCACAGCTCCCATCATTCGGCCGTTCTGCATCACTACTTTGATGTACTCGTGGCCCTTGGTACACCTCAGCATCAGCTCGTGGTCTGAGCCCAGGCCCTGAGCGTTGTACTTTCCCAAAACCACCACCTAGCAGAAGGAAAAGGGAAAAGCTCTGACAAGAACATTGCAGTGGCTTTTAGCATTTCTGCTGCTAACAGTTCTCAGCCTCAATAGTGACGCAAACAGGGAAATATTCGTCCCTAGGGTCCCTCCCCCCCTCACTGGCTTGCAAACACACAATGGAATCAAAATTCTTCCCCATGAAATATCATACACATTAGTACAAACTGAGAAAATCTAAGCTAGGGATAATTACTATATAAAGAAACCCGTTTCCTCAATATTAAAGCATCTGCTCAGTATCAGCAAGTGACTATAAGCAAGCAGTATCTGTTACTCAGTGGTTTACAACTATCAGACTGTACTGACCTTGTAATTAAAAAATTTTGTAATGTGAGCAAATAGTTCAAAGCTGAAATCCATGTCAATAGACTCCCCTAAAGCTTCTGCTGCCATGCACTTTGCTGCATACCATCCCATCTGCCGAGCTTGGGTCCACAGCCTCATCTGCAAGAGAAAATTGGGCAGATTGAAGTCACGAGACCATCCCTGTGCCATGGCCACACTCACTGCAGTGAGTACTCAGTGCACACTTTGTGTGTTAATACTCACAAGGGCTGGCCAGCTCCTTTCCAGCCACCTCCACAGAACTCAGCCACCAACCCCCCAGGATTATCCACTGTTAACCTTTCCCTCCTTGGTGTGAGCACAGGTGTGTAACTCCTGTGGGTCACACACCTGCCAGGACATACCTGGTGCCACACAGGGCTGGGCTCCCATGCTGCTGTGCAGATATCTCCAGCTGCAAACACATCTGGCAGTGACGTGTGCATGTGCTTGTCCACCTCCAGTCCTCCATCCTCGCCCACAGCAAACTGAAGGGGTTCACACATCAGCAGTGAAATGAGGCATCCAACTCCCTCCCCCTTAACAATCAGCTGTTCCTTTCTTATTTACCATGAGACTGTGCTGAGTGGCAAGAGCCCCATGGAAGGTACAAGGCATTACTGTTATTTCTAGAGCACAGCACAGGTTTTTAAAGGACTATTACTGACACCTAGGCAGGGAAGTCACAGGGCTTGCCAAATTCCAAATCACACTGTGTTACAGGGACACCTGGTTTTCAGAGATCACTTTGTATTTTTGCTAAGGCAAGAAAATATTGCAAAAACTTAATTCCTGATCTAAGCTTATAGTATAGGCCTGGAAATATCTCATGGCTCAACATCAGATGTATGTTTTCAGCATTTCCTTCTTTAACCAGAGCACAGCCTTTTACTTCCTAATCAGATGGCACCACTTAACCTGAAATACCACAACGTCCTGGTTTTGTCTGGGATCATTTTTTAGTAGTAGCTTGTATGGGGCTATTTGTTGGATTTGTGATGAAAACAGTGTTAATAACCCAGGGATGTTTTAGTTGTTGCTGAGCAGGCACTGAACACAGAAACAAAATGATCCTGAGGTGTGGAAATGCACATGGCAGTTATGAACTCCAGAATCACCATCCACATTTGGGTGCTGACTTCCCTCAATGAACATGAGCACTGTGACAGCTCTGTGTCCCAGATGGAAAGTACTGGAAATAGTTGCTTCTTTTCCAGGAGCAAATGTCAAGATTAATAAGGTAAGAATATGGTACAGAACTAACATGGAAACTATTCTATGTTTTTGCCACACTAGCCAATTTACAGATGATTTTCTCTCTTTGGTTAGGCTTAATACTGCACATGTACTGTATATAAACACCTGGGGAACAACAGAATAAACCAAGACCACAAATCAAATACACTTGTATCATGTTGGATATCTCAGTATCAACATACCCTGCCTTATTTTGAGATGGTGCACAGTATTTAAATCTTTAGCAATCCATGTCAGAACAGAAGCATAAACCAGCTGAAAAAGTTTCTTTAACCTTGCTTGAAAAGCTCCAGAAGAAATCAGTATACTTACATTATTGCCATCAAGAAATGGTTCAACATTTGGCACAACTCCAGTTGCACTGACAATGAAATTGCATCCATAAATTTTTCCATTAGTTAATTCCACATATACAGGCCACAGCACTGAAAAAGGAGAAAATTTTGCCCCAAGAATGGAACCAACAGAAGTTATTTATTAATTATGTCTTAAGATATGAAAGGAAAAAAAACCACAAAAACTTTTGAGGTAACTGAATAGGTAAAGAAAGGTTAAAATTAAAAAGGAAAAAATTGTATCAGAGATTACCTGTAACTTTTCTTACCATCACTCAGAACTAGAGAAAAAAGCTATTTTGGATCTCAGCTCCAACTCCTACTAATGCCTTTCTTCAGAATTTTCCTAAATTAAAGCCCTCATTTGGAGGGGGGTAAATACTGGGTCCTGTGGGATGTTTTCTCAAATATGCAATTGCCAAATATTCTTTTATATAGAAATTTACAGATGCACACAAGTGCCTCAAAAGCAAAAAGAACAGATTTGACTTGTGCTGAAAGTAACTGATTACTAAAATAGTATTGTAAATATTCATTTTAATTAGGTGGAAATTATAGGCATAAGTATTCATTTTTAAAATAAGGGCTATTTTCCTCTACTTTGAAGGTTTACTTCAGTTTTGATACAAACTGTTGGTGGGTTTTTTCCTCCTGTTTTAACTTCACTATTAAAATATTTAATGGATTGTGTTAGGATGGAATATTCTGCATACAGGATTTTGGCTACTTTGTGGAAAAAAGCATCTGACCCATAAGGTTTTGTAATTTAATTGTAGCCCATAAATTTGATTACTGTAAACTGCTAGACCTCAAATTATACAGATAAAAGATTTATTTTTCAAAACTGTATTTGCTTTAAAACAGCAAACAAGATGAAACATGCTCCAGCACAGATTTATCTTCAAGGTTTTATCAGCACTGGCACTCACCCTCATCTGCTTCTGCATTTTTCTCTCCTTTAGGAAAAGTCAAGGAAGTCTGCTGCAGCTGGATAAATTCTTGCTGTAAGTGTATTTTCTTTACTTCACACAGTATTTCAATATGTACTTTATGAGAAAACTAAAGAAAAATTATAAACAGAATGGTTAGCAATCAAAAGATTGATAATAGCAAGGATATATTCACCTAAATTGATATTAATTAGTGGACAACTCCCCACCATATATCCCAGCCCACAAACTGGATTCCCACACTTTCCTCTTTTTGGCACAGCTCTAACCATAGCCAATGGAAATTTACCTGCTTTTTCAGCAGGTATCTCATTTTCCTTGAAAGTTCATAACAATTAGATTTTTCTGGCATGCCAGAAAACATATTCAGGTTCCCCTAAGCTTACAGGAAGAGAGTTCAAACAGAATAAAGAACAGAATAAAGTAAACTCATTTTTTGTCTTTCAGGATTGCAAATCTTGTGGTTTTCTATCATTAATTAAATTTTGGTAACAATAATAAGTTTATGTTCTAAACACTGTAAAAAGAAAAAATACTCTGTACCATCAACCCACATTTCAACCACATTCTGAGCTCAAGCCAGAAGTTGGGAAGTTGCCTGTTTCTCTAAACTGTTTTGTGAATTTGGGCCTTCTTTTATTCTCCACTACACAAATACAGTTCCACAGCCTTCAACAGCCAAACCAGCACTGATTAAGCTGCTAAATTTCCTGAACATCCTTAGCTGGTCTGTGACTGATCACCCTTGACAGGTCATTTTATAAATGCAAAACAGATGCAAACACCTAACAGCTCAGGAATTCATAAATGAAAAAAAAAATTAAATGTGAGGATTTTTGCTTTATAGCAAGCATGGAACTGTTCCCAGTGCTCATGCCCACAACACCCAAATAAATCTGGCAGCAAGGTTATGCCCATACCTCCTTAGTCCCTTTAAGGTGTAAGCCCTCGTGCCAGTCAGGGCCTAAGGCACTGCCCAGCTTGTCAGATGCTCCTGGAGGTCTTCCTTTCTCCTCACTTCCTGAAGCACAGACATGGAGTATATCAGATTTATTGTGCATCCTTCCTCATCCTCAGAATTCAGAGCAAGGATTCTCAATTAACAGAAAAATACCACCTAGTGTAATATCCTTATTCTTCCTGCCTGATGTCTACAACCATGCTCTTGGTTTTGTTCTGACTTTGGTCCTCCATATGTTTGTGTGATGTTTGTTCATGCAGTGCTAGTTAAATGTTGTTTCTGAGACTTTCACTCCACCTGCAATAATGTTCTGTGTGGTTTCATCTGCACCTCCAATATCTCATTATGTGACAGCTCCTCCCCTATATAATGGTGAGTTCACATCAAAACATTACAGAAAACAGAACAAGTTCTTCAATAGGGAATTAATATAAATTTGGCACAAAGGTAAAATATTTTTTACAGCTCACAAGAAGCTGTATTACATTCTGTCTACATAAATTTGGGATGGGTTTTTATGTTGCATTTTTACTCCCAGTTTTTGAAGAAGGAAATATCATGAATGACAGCAGTAGGCCTTATTCCAAGCTGCTAAATTGACTGATTTCAAGACTATCTTTAATATGAAATGCTGCTGCTGCAGTGTCAGGAAGCTAAACCCCATACCTTCCACTGTGTACTTGGTTCTTTTACACTCGATGGGAGTCTCTTGGCTTTCAGCAGTGAGCTTGGGAAGGAGGAATTCAGCTGCTCCTGCATCAAAGAAAGTGTTCCCAATGGCTTTGTCTTTGATAGCCCAGATTACTTCACAGCCTTGAATTTCATACCTGTGGGCATTTAAACAAGGGATAAAGTGACAGACTGCCTGAAAAGGATCTGACTGTTAGCAACACAAGCAGAAGTGTTTCAAGTTTCTTTCTAGAAGCCAGAAGCAGGGGATCCAAGACCTTCCAACCTATCAAATCCACTTCTAAATATTTACATAAGGAACCCATTAAAAATTATCTCTTCAATCTGACAAGCCATCCTTTCTCACCAACACAACCCTGACTGAACTGGGTAGGGGGCAGATCCCATTTATAATACTAATAATTAGTATTTCCTGCTCCCCATAATGAAAAATAAGTGCATTTCAGCCAGACTCCCACTGTTAAAAACAAGCATTTGGATCTTGCTTCCACTATGTGAAACATGAACTGAATATTCCTGATATCTGTGTGTCAAAGCTTCTTCTGGAACTTTTCTGATTTTATGTGTCAGTAAAAACCACTATGTTGCAGAAAAACCCCTGTCATCAGTTTTGCTACTAAATGCTCTAAGAGATAAAATTTTATAAGTCAGCCTTCTCCCAAACTCATGTACACCAGATTTAGCATTGCATTGTTAAAGATTTTATTTTCACTTACACTAATTCAAGGGCAATCCCACCATTTCCTACCACCACTATTCTCTCAGCTTGAGCCAAATTCTTCTGAAAAGCCTGCATTAAGAAAAGAAAAGTGTCAATTAGAGCATGTTCCCTCACACTGATCAACTATAGCCTTTTCAGAATTTTCTTGCTCTTAGTCTTGATTTTCTCAGACTATTGATACACATCTAGCTAGGATGAGACCTGTAACAGAAGCTGTTGTTGTAGCAAACAATAATTCCAGTTTCACTTCAGATTCTTTGAAAATGTAACTCCTTTTTTTATCCTCAAGGTCCAGCTTCACTTGATGAATGGCAGTTCCACGTTATGGAGCAGCAGTGCTCCTCTAATTCTGAAGACTTGTAGCAGTGAATCTTCACCTTTGCATTTCAAGCTTAATTTTTAGTTTATTGTCATTTCTCAGGTGAAAACTTTTCTACATCTTTGACTATTTCTAACTCTTTTCTGTACAAAGAGAAGAAGCTACAGGAGAACTGCAAGAGAATAAAAAATCATTCCTTCAGTAGCTTTCCACTGTACAAAGCAGCCCTTTGTACCAGGTACCACACACACCTTCCCAGGGAAATTTCTTTCTATTTTCCAATTGGATTCTGCCTGGAGGGTGAAAAAATATTGTTTATTCCATATTATCATGTTAGAAATAATGTGTAAGAGCTATCTATAAACTCAACAAATCTAGTAGCTAATTAATTTAGTGGCATTATAAGGCTGTTTTTCTGCTAGTGAAAATGTTCCTATTTAAGTATATTATAAACATTATTTTCTGTTTCTCCATTTCACTCCACAAGAATTCTGGTATTTTGCACCAGATGCAGGAATATATTGCACATTCTGAAGTCCCAAACACATTTACCTGTGCACTGTCAGTGTCCCGGATTCCTAACACGTACGGGTTCCCTTCAACAATTAATTTTGGTTTGGCTCCTGCACACAGGCAAAGCTTTTCATATGTGTATTCTTTCCCATCCTCAGTGTAAATTTTCTGTTAACAATGAAGAGAAAAGAAAAATCAATTCATCTTAGAGAATTCATCTAAATCAAGACATCTAAGAGACATCTTTCCTTAATGTCACAGTAATTAGCAGATATGAAAAGCTGTAAGGGGCTTCTTAAGGAACTAGGCTCTGCACTCTTCCTCACTGTGTGTCATTTATTGCCATCACACTCACCACAAAGAAGTGACCAATAAAGTGGGAACTGTACAGTGCACTCGAAGCAAGATCAACCACTTGGTGGCACTTTGTACTCACTGCCTGTGCCAAAAGAGTTCTGTGTTTTCTATGTGACAAATGTCCCTCAGGCCCCAGGAACAGAACTATGCACTGCTGGACATTTGCCATTGAGATTCTCATCCAAACATTTCAGCAGCAGTAGCTCTGAGTTAAGCAGGCACAGGTTAGGACACAGTTTAGAAAGCCTGCAAATCTCTTCTTTGCTGGAGAAAAAGTGGAGGCACTCAATGAACCACATCATTCTGAGACAGAAGACCTTAAATTTTAACATTTTGTGACATTATTTGTTCTACAAACTAGAAGCTGCATAAAGTGGTTTTGGGCAAAAGATCCTCCAAATCCACACAGATTAATTATTTGTTTCCACCAAGACCTATTTAAAACACTATCCTAGTAATGATGTAAGACAAGCATTGGATTCAGAATGGTAGCAGAATCTACCTGGAATTACATCTGCAAACCTTAAAAGTGAGCAAAAGCAGTTGGGGATGTGAATGTGAGTTTGTCATACCTGCTGGAGTGAAAATAACATGTTGACACAGAGCTAACAAGGCTGTGTACATGCTGTCTATTGCTCATAGCTGCAATATATTTCCTGCTAAACAGAAGGAAGGAAAGGTGGAAATGTTGGCTCTTTCAAGATTTATTTTGTCCTCTGTATATATTTCTACTAGAAAAACAGTGTTAAGCAGTAAGTGAAATTAGAATTAGGAAATATTTTCTTGTAATTTTGGTAACTTTTCAATTCAATTACCAAAACGTTCTTGAACAAAATTTCTTACCCCAAACATTCAGCTACTTCTTAAATTACTTTTTACATACATAATTTGAAAAAACCAAATAAAAAAGAAAACCTTAGCTTACATGTTCATCACTTTTCAACTGTTTCACTCCAGACTGTATCACTCTAATATTGGGATATCGTTTTTCTAACAGGGAACTTGGTTGCTCTTCAACATCAAATTCCTCAAGTGTTTTGGAGACCTGTAGGAGAAAGAGAAGTATTTAAAAATATGGATCATTTATCCATCTCCTAAAGGTTTTGACTCAAGGTGCTGTGTTCATTTATAGTAAAAAAGTGACAACATAAAGCCCATATTGTCTGACAATGGGTTATCATGGAACTGCTAAAAGTTTCTTCTTCCATACAGAATCTGTTCGCGCCTGTTCCTGGTTGAAGAGTCAAAGTACTACATGTTAATCCTAAAGACACAGATTAGGCAAAAATGGAGAACCCTGGCAGTTGCTCTAACTGGTACAATGTTTTATTCCATAAAGAAGTCCATTATAAGAGTTATTAACACTGCTTTTTCATTTATGTGACGCAGTGAAAATCCTGTTTTTTCTCTAACTTTGATAAAATAACTCATCCAGAGCCACTACCTGATATTTCAGAGACCTGGGGAAAATGGACAACATCAAATAGAAAACAAACACAAACAAAGCAAAAACCCCAAAGGGGCAAGCCAGAACTTGAAAAACATTCAAATGATGATGACAATTTTGTGGGTTTTTCCAAAAGAGAGTGGCTGCATGGAAACCTCCAGGCCTGCTACTTTATTGAATATTCAGAGTTTGGAACACAGCTAGGAACCAGAAGCCACACCATGCTTGCAGTTCAGAGAGAAATTAAGATGCTCATGTCCAAAACTCAGATGCTGCTGCCTTCCAGTAGTCCTTAGCTATTCCCTTATTCTTCAGCTATGTACATTTCCACTGATGTGAATTACAGACTTTCCATCTCTGCACTGTGAGATGTCTTTGCTGGACCCTCAGCACTTTCAGAAAGCATTCTGTAGTTGGGTGTTAGTCCAACAATCTCACAGAGAGCTCTCAGACTCAGCCTCATCACCCTACTAGCCACAAATCTGAATTCATGCTTGCATTTGATTTTCTTTTTCAAACCAGCAGGAAAGGTGTCACTGAATCAGCAGCTGCTGGAGTAGAGAAAGCTCAAAGCAATTCCCCAGAGGGCTATCCCTTCTTTTGCTGTTTCTGCCCCAAATTCTAACATGAGCAATATCATTATGCCATTCCTCTCCTCCAGAGAGGTCACTCACTAACAAAGCAGTGAAATAAAGCTTCAGTAATTCTGAACACACTTCAGTCCTGTAAGTACCTGGTTTAACCTTTGCCTGAATGGTATGAATACATTCACAATTACTGATCACTGTAAAATAGCCTGTCAGTCTTACTAACACCTCTGCAATCACACTAATATGAAAACAAGCTCAAAGTCATGAGCATCTTCACCAATGGGTTCTAAATGACCTGCACAAATAAACTTTGAACATGTCTTACTGTGAGAAAAATGAAGTCTCTCTTACCTGCTTGAAATTAGTTACAGCTTTTATAACTGGGGAAGCTGTCACTAAAAGAATGTCTTCTGAAGGGAATTCTGCAGCCAGCTTGTAGAGAAACAGAAACCATGATGAGAGTCATCATCAGACCTGAACACAATAAAACTGCTGGTGACAAGCTGTATGTCTTAATACATGACTTTGATTTTGTAGGATCTTATTGAAAAATGCCACTTTAGGATAACAGAAGGATAAGGACTGAAGAGAATTTGGAGCCACAACATTTATTTCAATCACACATAAATACACCTTCAAGAACTGCAGCCACAGTGTAAAGGACTGTTGTCACAATATTCCAAAGGCCATCTGATGGCTCAGACTGTGATCTGGGATTTCTGGACACACCCAGTCGGTGGATACACTTTTTTTATCGCACAGCAGTGACTAATTGTTCACAGGTTTCATTTTCGCAGAGGAAATGCTGATTTCTCCTGAATATTTTATACCCTGTTCAGTAAACTGATCATCTTCAGGGGGCTATTAAGCTTATAAAGCCCCAGGCCAAAGGGAAGAACTCCATTTTCAATGTGCCTTGCTCAGCAAGGTGACAAGACCAAAAGAAGTGGTGCTGTTGGGGGGAAGGGATCCCAAGCAGAGGGACCCTGACATACGGAGAACACGTGCCTCCAAAACACAGTCTGTACGCTGCTCTGCAGCTCTAAGAGATAAAATATTCCTCATCAAACTAATTTCATTCTACAGGTACAAAACTACCTCCAGTTACTGTTGCTTTAAAACCATCAAAAACCTTGAGACCAAGAAACAGATTATTTTTAGGGCTTGGGCTCGCAGAGAGCCGGATGAGGTACACAGCTCTGAAACATGGAGCCTATAAAAGTGAGCAGCGTTAATGAAAAGGAGCACATCACAGCAGCCTCCAGCTGGGCTGCAGCAGTCCTTTAGGAGAATTCCTGCAGGGATCCCGAATCCCTGAGCTCTGGGCCAGGACACAGCCAGCCAGCTCTCTGCAGTTAGGAATAACTCTCTTTACGAAGCGTTTCATAAAGTGCTTCAAAATAACCTTATCAACTCTGAATCTCTGGAGACGTACTTGTACCCAGATAAACATCCTTAAATTACAGCACCGCTGCCCTGGGGCTGCGCTTGGCTGGTGTTTTCTCCAGGGACACACAAAAAAATTATTAAAATTATTTTTAAGAAACGGGGATTAGGGAGGTGTAGGACAGAGTAGGGAACTACTGAACACATGCGAACACTTGTGCAGTTACAGCGCAGATCTGTTTCCATGGCGGGTTTCTCTCTCTAAGGCAGCGCGGGCACCGGGCCGCCGAGGGCCGGGCACACCGGGGCTCCCCGGGCTGGGACAATCCCGCACCCCGGCGGACAATTCCCGGCTGCCGGGGAAAGGGGAGGGAGAGCCCGGCCCCGTTACCTTCTCGGCGCAGGTGACCCCCGCGATGCCGCCGCCCACCACGGCGAAGCGGCCCCGCTCCGCGCCGCCCGGCCCCGCCATCGCCCCGCCCGGCACAGCCCGGCCCGGCCCCGCTGCGCCTACGGAGCGCAGGAGCGCCACAACTTCCTCTGCTCCGCGGGCAGGAGCGGCCCCGTGTGCAGCCGCCCCAGCGCGGCTTTCCCCCGCCCGGTCGGTATTTCTGTACCGTGTGGGTGCTGTCTGTGTACGGCTCTGTGTTCGGGGGTTCAAACCCCGTCTGTGGCACCTATTCCGGGATCGGGCAGTAATCCAGTCCGGGTTTTCCCCCATTCCGTGTTCCGGTGAAATCCGGTCCGGGTTTTCCCCCATTCCGTGTTTCATTGAAATCCGGTCCGGGTTT
>JANIJU010003063.1:70470740-70491942 GCA_025504685.1 Leucosticte australis | reverse complement strand
TTTCTCAGGTATTAATGGCTTTCTCAGGTATAAATGGCTTTCTCAGGTATTAATTTCTCAGGTATTAATGCTAGGATGCCTCGTTGTGCAACCTCTCAAGCAGCTTTACCTGCAAGTCTATTTCCCACACAAATTTGGGAATGCCCACACTGGTGTGTCCTGTAGAGTAGCATGGCCACTTTGGGCAGCTGGATAGCATCAAGGAGGAACAGTATTTCTTGTTTTTATTTAATTGGAGAGCCTTGTGCTGTTAATAGGCCTCTTTCCCTCCATATAGCCCCATGGGCATGGACAGTGCTAAAAGCATATTTCAAACTGGTCCATATGTTTGCTCTTGTTCCTGCTGCCACTTCCAAGGCTCTCTGTAGTGCTGTGGGTTCTGCCCTTTGTGCTGAGCTGTCCATGGGCAGCAGTGCAGCTTCTATTCTTCTGGCAGATGAATTGTCTGCATAGCTGGCTTTTCACCTTCTTGCACAAGGCCAGTTCTGTCTGTGAGGAACTCTGCTGGGTCTCCAGTGGGAGCACCTTGTAGGTCTGGCCAGCCAGCACAAACCCTCTCAGCTGTCCGTCAGCAGTCATGGGTCAGTGGCTCTTCTCCTTGCATTGGGGTGCCCAGGAACTGGACTGGGCTTACTGCTGTGGTTCCTTTAATTTCCACATCCTCTTGCTCCATTAGAACAGTTTGATGCTTCTGCATGTGACTGAGGGAAAGCCAATGCCCCCCTTTTGCCCTGATGCAGCATTCAAAGCGTGCACTACTGTCTTTTGTCCCAAATTCCTGGACTCTTGGATGGGAATGGTCTCAGCTGTGGCTAACAGGCATCAGGGCCACCCATGGCTGACTTTTTCTGGTTGTTTCCAAAAGTACCCCACAGGCCTCTTGAAGTCTCCTACCTCCTGAGCCAGAGCTCCAAGGGTGAGGGGCTGTTGGTTATGCACAAAAAGCTCAAAGGGTTTGACAAGTCTGGAAGTCCTGAGGCAGGTGCAGACATCAGGGCCAGCTTTAGGTTACAGAATGCATGTTCACCCTCAGGAGTCCCAATCAAAGGTCCTTCCAAGGCCTCCTTTAAAAGCTCAGATGATGGTTTGAGACCAAAAGTCTGCAATTTGAGACCCACAGTCTGCATCATGCAGCCACACCTGAGGATGCTGTTAAATCTTGGGCAGTCACAGGCTGGAGTATGTGGCAGATGCTTCTTCTCTGTCCATTCCCACCCTCCACTGTTCTGGTACTGATTCAAACCCTAGGCAGGTAACTTGCTGCCTCATGATTTAAGCTTTTTCCTGAGATACTTGGTACCCTCCTTGGCCTAGGAAATTTAGAGCACTCACACTCAGTTCCATACATGTTTCATTAGGTTCAGTTTCTAGTAAGAAACCATCAGCATACTGCAGGACCAACCCTTCTGGGTTCTTTTTTTTCCAGACCTCTAATTCTTCTGCCAGTTGGTTCCCAAAAATCATTGGACTGTTTTATATCTCTGCAGTAAGGTAAGCTGTCCAGGTAAGCTGTCTTCCAACCAGTTTGGGGATTTTCCCATTCAAAGGCAAAAATGCCCTGACTTTGCTTATCAAGAGGTGTGCAAAAGAAGGCATCCTTCAAATCTATCACTTTAAACCACTAGTGATTTCCCCTGAAATTTTCTATTAGTCCCTTGATTTCCCTAATTTTAAAGGATGCAATTTCTGCCTTACCAGTCTTGATCCAGTTTTTAGGGTAACAGTTACAGGCTGAGTTTGTTGGGAATAGCCTGGAGTTCCACTGGCTCAAACCAGGCATGTTACTGCAGTTCCTCCTGCTTCTGGGTATTCCTCCAGAATTGTCTGGTTCTGGTGTTCCCTGCAACATAAAAGTCCTTCCCTTGATGGCTTTAGTCTCAGGTACCAATAATTGTATTTATCCATCTTTAAATACAATCTGAGCCTCCAATTTACTTCACAGGTCTCTTCCTAAAAGAGGAACCAGATACTCAGGCATATATGAAAATTGGTGTATTATCCACTGTTTTCTGAATTTAATGGGGTTAAAGAATGTTCATTTTTCCACTTTTCCTGTTGCACCAACAACATTTGCATTTTCTTGGCTTATTTTTTCCTGGTTTGTATTTATTACCAAGTAAGTGGGCAGAGTGTGTAATAAAAAGTCAATTTTTCTCTTCCCTGGCTATTGTAACCAGGCATTCAGCTGTGGATTCTGCCCCTGGTCCCCTTCATTCCTGGAGTAGGGGTAGGTCTGTTCCCTCTGCCCCCATCTACTTCTGGGGGCACTCCTGTTTCCAGTGCCCAAACCATCTACCATCTGCATATTAATTCAGCTTCAGTCCCCCTAGTCCTGGGGGATTCAAACCCCTCTGTTGACAAACAGAGTGCCCACATGGCACAGAAAAAAGGGGTGAATATATGCTAGATATTGAACTGTCAGACCTTAGTCACTCCACCCCCCTCAAAGGAACAAAACACCTAAAATTACACAGAAAGAAAAAAAAACCCAGCAGCTGGGTAGGTGGAAGGAAAAGGTTTTTAGGGTTTTTTTCCTGTCTCAAGGAAAAAAAAAAAACCTAAAAAACCAAGCTTGACCAAAAGCAGATGGGAACCTGGTGAATGCCTGCAGTTGGTCTCCTGCTCACAGCAGATGAAGCAGGGGGATTTGGTGTTCTGAGGTCAGGGGCTGAGATGGAGCTGCCTCCTCTGGCCAGTTCTTCTCCCACTGGTCATTCCCTCTGATCTCAGACCAAAGCCAAGCTGTGCAGTTCACTTTGGAGAAAGCTACCAAGTGATCACAGCCTCTCCAAGGCCAGGGAAAAGGAAAAAGCTTTTTGCCTGAGCTAACAGCAACCAAGCTGGCTAAGCACAAAAAGGAAAAAAGGAAAAAAAGAACCCAGTCTGCACAGCACCACGGATGCCTGGGGAGTGACGCTTTGAAAAAGCCCAAGGAAGAGGAGCTCACTCTCCCACGCCCTCCCCAGACCCACCTTAAAGCTACAGCAACCATTTTGGGCATAAAACAGATTATAATCATAAAATCACCCAAGACGCTGGTTTCCTTTCCAACCAGCACAGCACCAAAAAATGAAGTTACTTGAGTGTAACCAAGGAATAACAATACGGGTTTTTTGCAAGTGTTGCTCATATTTGGATGTAAGAGGAATTGGCATTTTAAACATGCATTGGTGGCCTACTCCAAACAATATGGGACTCCACTGGCTCAGCAGAAATCAAGCTAGAAAAGCTTAACTCTGTAAATGGAAAGGAATGTGCAGCTGTAGTTGGGGAATATTTGGACTGTAGTTCCAGAAAAGTTCTCAAAAGGATAGCTGGCTACTCCAGCTTGTTGCCTACATGGTGCTGATCACCATTGTTAGGGTACAAAGTATCTTCAGTTTCATTAGTGATTGCTGCATTTTTGATGTCTTATAAGTTTCTTTTAACAGACTGATATAAGTTTGTTGCCAGCAAATTTTACTGAAAGTTGTTCCCCACTGACCTTTTCCTTTTTCCCTGGGTATGGTTCCTGGGGATCTCCCTGAAGCTTGGTTGGTGGGAGGGATAAAGGTGGTAATCTGGAATATTTAAATTTAGTTGGGCTGTGGTGGTACCTGGACCTGCAAGGGTATGGCTCTGAAAGGCAAGGCAGCCTCAGCTGAACCCACAAACCTCTCTTCAAGCCGAGCTTATGAGTCCAACAAGTATGAAAAATAGTTTTGTAAAATTGTCAAACATTCAGGAATGCTGAACATCACCAAAGGAGATTGTTATCCTGAGTGTCCAGGTTACAATGTAAGATGTAACCAAAAGTATTACATCACCATCTTCATAAACTGTTAAAAGCAGGTGGGGCAGTGTTCTTTATCTCTTCCAGGACTCATCCCTGATAACTCCCTCTGGGGGGTTATCTCCTGTTAATGGGCCATTGAGTGTCCCTGCAGGGCTGATAAAATTCCATCATCCCATTGTGGGATGCTCCACCCAGGGGGAGGAGCCAAGCATTCCAAACTGGATATAACCTGAGCTGTGGAGCACCACAGGCAGCTTTACCTGCTGGATTCCCAGAGGACAAGAGCCATGTAAGCACCACTGGACCTTCAGAGGAAGAGCAGAGCCTTCTCCAGGATCCCTGCTCCACCAGAACCACAGCTGTCACTGCAGGAGGGCTGCAGCCCCCATTTAACGGGACTGCTGCCACCACCCTGACCCACAGGCTGTCAGGTTGCATCCTGACTCGGTTTAAGTGTTCTCTGCCTTTATTTTCTAACCAGCAGCCCCCGATGGCAGAGGAGAGCAGTGTGTGCAGCTTTGTGTTCCAGAGGCGGGTCCGAGCCGCGGGCGGCGGCCGGCGGAAACGGCGCAGCAGCGAGCAGGACAGCAGTGGGGAGGAGGGCAGCCCCGTGGTGAGGAGGAAGCTGCCCAGGGACACCCCCAACCCCATGGTCCAGAGGACCAGGCGCTGTGTGAGGCAGAGGCTGGAGTATGCCCGGAGCAGCAGCGAGGATGAGGATCCTGCCAAGGAGATCGGGGTCACCTACAAATCGACCAGGTCGGCAAAACCTGCTGGCCCAGAGGACATGGGGGCCACAGCAGGGTATGAACTGGACACGGAGAAGGACAAGGATGCCCAGGCCATCTTTGAGCGCAGCCAAAAAATCCAGGAGGAGCTGAGAGGAAAGGAAGACGATAAAATTTACCGTGGCATTAACAACTATGTGAAGTATGTGAAGCCCAAGGACACATCGATGGGAAATGCCTCCTCAGGAACGGTCAGGAAAGGGCCCATCCGTGCTCCGGAGCACCTGCGGGTCATGGTGCGCTGGGACTACCAGCCTGACATCTGCAAGGACTACAAAGAGACCGGGTTCTGTGGCTTTGGGGACAGCTGCAAGTTCCTGCACGACCGCTCGGACTACAAGCACGGCTGGCAGATGGAGCGGGAGCTGGGTGCCAGTGATGATGAGAACTACGAGGTGAGCAGTGGTGAGGAGGACGTGCCCTTCAAATGCTTCATCTGCAGAGGTTCCTTCCAGAACCCCGTGGTCACCAGGTGTGGGCACTACTTCTGTGAGAGCTGTGCCCTGCAGCACTACCGCAAATCCCAGCGCTGCTACGTCTGCGGGAAGCAAACCAGCGGGGTCTTCAACCCTGCCAGAGAGCTCGTGGCCAAACTGCGAAAGCACAGAGGGCAGGAGGAAGAGGAGCAACAGTCAGACCGTGAAGAGGATCCACAGTAGCAGAACACGTTCTGTACATAACTGAATAAAGCTTTTGTAGGAGGAAAAAACCCCAAAAAATGGAGTGTGGGGTGGGTGTATACCCCCCACGTAAGTCTTGGGGTGTTTTCATGTGTTTCCATTGCATTCAACATGAGCAAGCATGCTGACAGTTTGTCAGATGCAGAACGTTGTCAACAAAGGCAGGACAATCTACCCATCACCCTGCTTGAACCCCAAGACTCAAACATTTGAGGAACATCAATAGCAGAAGGATGTGTGTTTTTAATGGAGATGGTTTTGAGTTGAATAGTTTCTCGTTTGTAGTGTTGAGTTGTAATTTGTAGATATATTTGGAATATGAGGACTTAAGGATTTTATCTATTTAAGGACATGGGTCACAACCCAAACTAAGATAAACTGTTTCTTCTGTTAGTTGTTTTTTTCTGACAGTTCTAAAGTTGAATTGTTTCTTGTTTTTGTAGTGTTGTTTTAATTTGTTATTTCTAAGTAGTGAGCCTGCAGCATGCTGTCCTGGCAGATTGTATTGGAGGAGGTTTGACAGCTCCTGGATGATACATGGGATACATCCCTGCCTAGGGAGGCTGGGCTTGTCCCGTTGGGTGGGAAGCTTTATTTGAACTGGGCTTATCATCTGTGACATCATGCTGCCTTTGTCATCCTGTCTGTCACATTGCAGCTGATCTGAAGCTGCCTCCCAAACCCAACCAGCCTAGAAGAAAACAAGTCCCTGGGTGAACAAGGATAGGCTGGATTCAAATCTACACAGGGACCCTCAGCCAATGTCATTCAGCCCTAAATGCAGATGTATGGATGGTGTTAAGACCTCAGCAAATCACACGTGTGAAAGGAAATTTGCAGCTCCTATAAAAGGAGCTGTGAGAATAAACTTGAGGCTGTTTGTCACAAGGACCTTTGAGTTGTGTTGTTTGTTTGTCTCAATGAATGACTGTCTGCAAAGGGCCCTGCAGAGGATGGCAAAGAACACTTTGCCCTTTTTAAACAGAAAGGGGGAACTGTCACAGCCACAGCTGGCTTGTGGGATATATAGATAAATTTGCCATAACAGACCTTAACTCGACCAGACTAGCTGTTACAGAGTAGAAGCAAACAAGTCCCCAGGATAAGACAATCATAGGTTGGGTTTAACTCAAACAGGGACCCCAGCCCAACTCATTCAAGCCTGAATCAGACAGCTAAGTCTGCAGTGAGGCCAGTGGGATGGGTGGTGTTAAGACCTTGACCAATCAGATGTGTAAGCACAGGAATTTTGAAACTCTTTTTAGAACTGAACAAAACACCCTTTAAAAAAAAAACCCTAAAAGCAACTCTAGTCCATGCACAGTAATAAAAGCACTAAAACATAAAAAAAAAGTCACAATGACAAAATAATCTCCAAACAGGGCCACATGTAACATAAAAACACAAGAAGTTTCAACTGTGTTTCCTAGAAAAACCTCCAGTATAAGAGAAACTCCTCTCTCCTTGATGAACTAAGAATTAATAATCTAAAAAGTAGTAATAAAATGAGTTTGTGATCTGAGAAGTGAATGTATTAAAAATTTAGTAAAAAGAGAAGAAGAATGTTTTTAAAAGGTTTTCATCCCGAGTTCTGTGTGTTTTCTTTTATAATTGTAAATTAATAAAGTTTTTTTCTCTTTTATTCCCAAGCTAGAACCTGCTTTGCTCTATTTCTAATCACATCTCACAACAAAAAACAAAGAAAAAGCATTTTCATGAAAGCACTAGCATTACACCAAACTCAAACCATGACACCCTATAAAAGAATTATTGAGAATTTATTGATATTATTTGTAAGCTTAGCAAATGAGCATAATTGACCAGAATCCCCAGTTAGAAGTACAATTACTGAAGCAATTCCCCCTCTTGGTCTGGCCCCCTTCTGAAGCCTCCCCTTTGCTTCTAGCTCCACATTGTTTATATCCAAATACATGGGAAAGTGGAATGGCTTTGGTTCAGTGAAGAAGCAAGATTGGAATAGGATTCCAGGAATGCCTTTGTCTAACAAAATACTGGAATTAGCTGAAGAAACTATATAACTATACAGTAATAGTCTACAGAGCTACAAATATAGGAAAAATTTATAAAAAGCAAAAAATCTTTTGGCAACAATGGTAAAATTGGATACTGAAAAAAAATTACTAGTGATGGTATAATTTGCTACCCTCTATTAAATATATGTCTGAAGTTATATAAGTGAATATCAAAAGTGGGTTTGAGTCTTGGTGCCAGGTTAAAAGTATAAAATTGTCATCGTTGAGTAAGAAATGACACAGACTCACCAGAGGGTTGGTGTGCATGAAGGGTGTGTCTTTACTTGGAATCCTCTTTTATACATTGTTCCAGTACAGATAGACCTGGCTGGTCAATTAATCAGTACATTCCACCTGATTGGCTAATTTATAAGATGCCTTTCTAATAAAAAATCTTTGAGGAAAAAAAGAAAACAGAGATGAGGAAAACACCACCTGCAGGTTGTTTATGACAATGAGCTATCATCGTTTATCTTCTACTGCCTAAAGTCTCTCAGGCTGATTCTGGGAAAACTTATCTGGTTTTCTCCCTCTCTGACCAGGCTGTGACATCCACATCCCTTTTGTTTAAAGGAGGAGGCAGTGTTTGTAATCCTCTGTGGGGGCCTTTGCAGGAAGGAGAACAAACAGAGCTGCAGAGGTTCCTGTAGCAGTGGCTGGTTATCAATCAGAACCTCAATTGGATGCTGATTTAAAACGCTCAGAGAGATCAAATCTTGTGATTCCCTCTTACAAGAAATACACCATTAATCCTAAAATCAGTTACTTATTCTGATACAATATCAGCACTAAGTCTAATATAGTGAGACTATATTAACTATCTATATTAACTACCATTAACTATCTATATTAACTATCATTAACTATCTCTATTAACTATCATTAATTTGTTCAAAGAATGGACAGTCTTAGCCTGTCAACAGTCCTTTTCAGAAACAAAGAAAGGATGGGATGTTCACTCCCCACTCGTGGAGGGGCCATCTGATGGATGGCTGACATCTTGATCATCACTCAGAGGTTGCCTGTTGGCCACATTCTGTCTTTGGTGTCGCAAATCAGGGTGGTCACACCTTGCAGGTGCCCATCATACTCCAGTCTGCAGACCAGAAGACTTGTGGCAGTCCCGTGGATTCAAAGCCATCATTCCCACGAGTCTGCTGGCCAGTCCTGGGGACACACAACTGAAAAGGCACAAGCTGAGCAATCCGAGTCCCTGCTGGAATAGTGGCGGGGGGGTGTGCGTGGAAGCCATGGCACAAATTTGACCTGAAAAGTCAGAGTCAATAACTCCTGGGTGAACAAAGATTCCTTGGTTGGTGACACTTGATTTTCCCACAAGCAGCATGCCCAGTCCTTGTCCCAAAGGTCCGAACACATCCAAAGGAACCTTATATTCATTACAGGATTCTAAGATGACTGTGTTGGCAGTACGTACATCCTCGCCGGCGGAGCCCTGGGTGATGCCTCCGAGCTGGCTGGGCAGGCCTGAGCTGGTGCTATGCCCTGAGGAATCACTTGCGTCAGGGCACAATTCCCCTGTGCTCACTGTCCCGTTCCCAGGCCTGCCAAAGGCTGGCCATTGGCATGAAATTCAGCTGTGCATTGCTCAGCAAAATGACCTGCCCTTAGGCATCTAGTGCACAGGGAGGCACCCGGCCACGTTGGTTTGCACGTTCCTTGCCTTCTCTTGCCCTTATTCTTGCTCTTCTGTTGTCCACCCCCCAAGGGTATCTGGCCTGGCTGTAAGGGAGCTGTCAGAGCAGGCACTGTGTGTCCCACAGAGCCTACCCTGGCACATGCATTGACCATGTCTGCGAGTGACCGGCTGCCTGGAAGAGCAGCTATGATCATCCGGCACTCCCTGTTGGCGTTGCACTGGGCTAACTGCTTGCATAGAATCTGCCTTACAGCATCATCCTCAACCTGCTTCTCAAGGGCATCAGCAAGCTTCTGGACAAATGGCAGAAAAGGTTCATCTTCTCCTTGAGTTATTGTTGCAAACGGTTGCCCGGGGGAGGCCAATTCAATAGTTCTTAATAATGCACGAAATCCTACCCTTTGGCTCTGCTCAAGAACGGCAGAGTCCCAGGTAGCCTCAAAATCAGGATTGGAAGAGGCCTGTTCTCCAAGCAGAACGTCCACCCCCACCTGAAACCTAGGATCTCCCTGAGGCAAAAGCCTGTTGCCTGCTGCAGCCCTTTCAGCAGCCTCCCTCCAGTATTTCAAAAAAATATCAAATAGCACAGGCTGGAACAGTGCCCGAGCTATATATCTAATATCAGATGGAAAAAGCAGGCCTGAGTTTAGCACTCTGAGAGCCTGCAAAACTTGTACGGAGCCAAGGCCATACTCTTCAACCTCATGTTGCAAATCCAGGGCCACCTCCCAGTCAATCACATTATGCCTGACAGTGTGTCCTGAATTTGAGACAGCTTTAGAGGAGGGGGAAGGCAGCGGGGGGTGTGAGGTTGGCTGGACCAAACACCTGAGGGCAGGTGCTGAGGATGGGTGTGGCTGGTACATCTCTGCAGGCTCCGTGGCTGAGGACACGGGAGCTGATGGAGTGGCCAGCGTGGTTGTGACAACCGCTGATGGTGGGGACGGCTCTGTTCTCACCCGCGATGTTGGGGGGGATCTTGAGTCAGGAACTGCAGCTCCTGCTGCCCGTGAGAGAGTCAGGGGAGGAGAAGGTGAGGCTGGCCAGCAGGGCCAAGTGGCTTTTGGGGCAGTACAAGGCTGTCCCCCTGCTCCCTGACAAAAAAAGACAGGAAACACCAGTGGGAAAACTTCCCTAGTTTTCTCGCTCTCTGACCAGGCTGTCACATCCACGTAAAATGCAATGGTGAATTCTAAAGTCTTTGGTGCACACAGCCGTTTGGATTTAGTTACAAAAGCTAAAACAAGGGTTTTGATGTGGGAATTAGGGTTCCTTCTAAATTTGATTTGTCATAAGGGCTATACCAAATCTTATAATTGCCTGGGTGAATTGTGAATTTTGCAGCTGTGGTTTTGTGGGGTTGGAGTCCCCCCTTGTGCCTTTTTGCTTGGTTTGTGTGGAGCTGCCAGAATTGGCAGGTTCAAGTCCTGAAGCCAATTCTGCAGCTCTTGCCTCGTGGGATTCAGTCCCCTCTGTGCTGTTTAAGTCTCAACTGTGGGTAAAAGAGAAAAAAAAAAAGGAATTGCATGTTTGAGTACTGCAGGGTATACTGTGAGTTTGTTTCTCAGGTGCCTATGTGTCTATGTGTGAATAGGAATAGGTTGTGTGTGTATAAAAAATTGTGTATATAAAAATTGGAACAGCAACGCCTGTTATATAAAAGATCTTTAGTTGAAAAATTGTTTTTCTTAGGTAGCAATGCAAGATGTAACCAAAAGCATGGATGCTGTTACCATCTGTTAAAACCAGGTGGGGCAGTGTTCTTTATCTCTTCCAGGACTCATCCCTGATAACTCCCTCCGGGGGGTTATCTCCTGTTAATGGGCCATTGAGCCTCCCTGCAGGGCTGATAAAATTCCATCATCCCATTGTGGGATGCTCCACCCAGGGGGAGGAGCCAAGCATTCCAAACTGGATATAACCTGAGCTGTGGAGCACCACAGGCAGCCTTTTCCACTGGATTCCCAGAGGAAGACCAGGCCCATCTACAGCTCCAGGGTAAAACTCCACCCTTCTCCAGGACAGAACCACAGCTGGCACTGCAGGAGGGCTGAGCCACCATTTAATTGGGCTGCAGCCACCCTGACCCACGGGGTGCCAGGCTGTATTCTGACTCTGTCAGTGCTTTTTGCACTGCTGCATTTTATTTTAATTTTCCCAGGAAAGACCTGTTATTCTCATCTCTCTTCCTGAGAGCATGGCGGTGCTGCTGGAGACCACGGCGGGTGACCTGGTCATCGACCTGTACACGGAGGAGCGGCCCCAGGCGTGTCTGAATTTCCTGAAGCTCTGCAAGGTCAAGTACTACAACTATTGTCTTATTCATCATGTCCAGCGGGATTTTATTATACAAACTGGAGACCCCACGGGAACTGGCCGTGGAGGGGAATCCATATTTTGTCAGCTGTATGGTGACCAAGCCAGATTTTTTGAGGCAGAAAAGGTGCCCAGAATCAGGCACAAGAAGAAGGGAACTGTGTCAATGGTGAACAATGGAAGTGATCAGCATGGATCACAGTTCCTCATTACCACAGGGGAAAACCTGGATTACCTGGATGGTGTACATACAGTATTTGGAGAAGTGACAGAAGGCCTAGATGTATTGCAGACAATTAATGAAACCTTTGTAGATAAGGATTTTATCCCATATCAGGATATCAGGATAAACCATACAGTAATTTTAGAGGATCCCTTTGATGATCCACCTGGCTTGTGTGTTCCTGGTCGCTCACCAGAACCTACAAAGGGACAGCTCGACAGTGGCAGAATAGGAGCAGATGAAGAAATTGATGACATGAAAGGACGGCCTGCAGATGAAATAGAAGAAATTCAGGCTGAAAAAGAAGCAAAAACTTGTGCTATTCTTCTGGAAATGGTGGGAGACTTACCAGATGCAGACATCAAGCCACCAGAAAATGTGCTGTTTGTTTGTAAACTGAATCCTGTGACCACAGGGGAGGACCTGGAGATAATATTTTCACGATTTGGTCCCATTAAAAGCTGTGAAGTGATCCGAGACTGGAAGACTGGGGAATCTCTTTGTTATGCTTTCATTGAGTTTGAAAAGGAGGAAGACTGTGAGAAAGCCTACTTCAAGATGGACAATGTGCTGATTGATGACAGACGGATACATGTGGATTTTAGCCAGTCTGTTGCAAAGGTTAAATGGAAGGGAAAAGGTGGGCTGTATACCAAGGAAGATTTCAAGGGCTACGAGAAGGAATGTGACAAACCTTCGAAATTTGCTCTGAAAGAAAAAGTAAAACCAAAGCGAGATGCCAAATATGACCTTGTGCTGGATGAGGATATAGAGGAGTCTCACACCAGTCAGTCACAACTGGTTAAAAAACAGAAGAAGAAAAAGCACCACCACTCTGAAGATGATGACAAGAGGACCAAAAAATTTAAGGAGTCTGACCAAAAGCATGAAGAACTCTGTAGGGAGAGGAGCAAGGGTGAGAAGAGAGACAGGCATTGGAGCCACAGCCGCTATAAGGAGAGAGATTACACTTACAGTAGACAAAAAGACAAGTACAGATGAAGGAAAAAGCAGAGGGGAACTAAAATAATAAATTTAACTTCTTTCTTAAAAAAAACAAAAACAAAACAAAACAAAAACCCAAAAAACCCAAAAAAAGCCAAAACAAAAAAAAAAAAAAGAAAAAAAACCCTGAACAGAGCTGCAGCAGCCAAGTCTCAGTCTGTAGGCAGAAACTTTCTCTTGTAATTTTAAGTTGTTTCCCAAGGTTCTGTCTGTTAAATCACTGTCTCCATTCATGGGAAGGAGATGTGTGTTTTTACCAGTTACTGTGTGTTTTGATCTGTCCCCTGTTCATGGGGAAGAATAGCTCTTGTGAAATTATTTTCCTCACTGATATTAATAAAGGTCTGCTTGTAGGTATTTAGGGAAAGCTCCCAGTCAAGGCTAAGGCCTTGGCCAAGCCCTGGCCCTGGCTGGTTGGGAATTATGCCATCGGACCCAGGGGATTGTACTAAAAATGTACTCAAGTCACTTAGACTTGCTGATTTCATCTTAAAAAAGCTGGACCCCCTTTTGGGGTAAACTTGGAAACCTTTCCTGGAAAGGTTCTCCAGGTCCTCGCTGAGAAATGGGGAGGATCCTCTCCCCCTATGGAGAGGGTCCTGCTGGAAGCTGCCAGACACCTGACCAATGTGTGATCACCCCACATAAGCACATACAGAAAGCATGTTGCTGACGTGGCAGTGTGTGACAGGTCCCTTAAACACCATAAAAGGAAATACCCTGTCTTGAAGAAGTGTACAAAAACCTCTGTTTCCCTCAATAAACATCTCAGTATCACTGCAGGTCTGAGTCCATTCCTTGGTCTCCTTAAATGTGTACCTGTTTCTGTGGACACTCTAAGGCTGTTGGGCCTCTGTGGTGTTCACACACAGACTTAGGTACAAGGAAGACATTTTTTTAGACTGAGGGTGGTGAAACCCTGGAACAGGTTACCCAGAGAGGCTGCAGATGGTCCATCTGCCCTGCTTCCAGCCAGGACGGGTAATTTTTGCAGCAGCATGATCCATGCCATGTGGCCAGGACCCAGAGGTTATTCTCTCCCACCTTACAGCATTGGCAGGGGGAAGGAGGACAAGGGGTCACTTCTGCTCAAATAAGCACAGCAGAGAGAGTGTGGTGGCTTTGGTTCCAAGCCAAAGGGAGCAGGTTCAATGTGAATAATTTCCCCCACAAAGGCCAGAATGAACAGGGGATGGGGAAGAGGTTGGTAGGAAACACATCCAGGACAGCTGACCCTAACTGACCAAAGGGATGTTCCCAAAGTCACAGAATGGCTGAGGTTGGAAGGGACCTCCAGAGGTCAGTAAGGACTTAAAGAGCACAGCTGGCTGTCCCAAACACTGTCAAGATCACAGTGGAAGGGACTTGCCATAAGATGAACCACAGTGGGAACCTGAGATAAGTACAAAGAGAGAAATTTGTGATTGAAGCGTGCTCATTCCAGACCTGGCAGAGGTGAGATCTGGTTAGCACAGGCAAACAGGACTGAATATATAATCCAAATGAAATTCATTGCCTCTGATGTTATCATCAATAAACATAGCATATTAACAAAGCAATTTTGATTCCTCTCTGTGGCCTTAAAAAGGCCATCACAATGAGCAAATAGCTCCCTGTGTGTGGAACTAGATACAGAATAAAGTACAGCATCCATGTGAATACATCGGGCATCATGATGATCAGGGACTTTCTGTACCCCAACTCACAAATGCTTTAGAAAAAATTCTAATTCCAACTTCTCTCTCTTGCCCCACACTGGGTGCCAAAAGATATGCTGGTTTCCAGGTAAACTGGTGGGACAATAAGCCCCATTCAATCACATTGAGAGAGATTCAGGCTGGAATTACCTGTGTCAGGGACTGGGAAAGGTGATCTCTTTGATACACCTTGGGAGCTTGGAATGTGTGGTAGGGGGTGGGTCAGACCTTGCTCTGGCGAGGTGGGGCCCTGTCCCCATACAGGTGACACAGACAGGCTGAGAGAGTTGGGGGTGCTCTGGGGAGAGCTTGCAGCAACCTTCCAGTGCGTTAAGGGAACCAACAAGAAGGCTGGAGAGGGATTTTTTGTCAGGGCATGGACTGACAGGACAAGGGTAAATTGCCTCAAGCAGAAGTTCTACAACAGCGGGCTGGAACTAGACAATCTTTAAGGTCCCTTCCAACCCTAATCATTCTATGATTCTATTTTAAAGAAATGTAAACATAAAGTGTATCTAGGCATAAATAAAATACATGTACAATATATAGTTGTGCCCAGGTGCACTGACCAGCCACAGAAGGGAACAGAGGGCACACAGGTGCAATGCACAAACACGAGGGGTATGAAAGGTTGGGCTAAAGAACAAGAAGGGCAGATGCTTGAAGCCTTCTGAGGTGGGATGATGTTACTGTGTGAGGGTTGAAGCCTTCTGAGGTGGGGTGATGTTACTGTGTGTGGGTTGAAGCCTTCTGACGGTGACACTCTGTGTGTTGTGGCTGTCTCAGCTGTGACATATGTACACATATATGCCCACTGTCTTGTTGCCCTAGAAACAGTGGTCCAAAATGGGACCTTTTGAGCCCTTCTGGACTGCAGAGGTTGTGACCAGCAACCTCCCTCCGAGTGGGGCCTCCCAGTGAGTGAGCTCTCAACTTCACTCAGAGAATCCCTGAACAATGATGAATCCTTGGCTGAGACCCCCACTCCTAAAGGCTCGACCCTTGGCTTGTGGAGAAGGTGCAAAGGTATCTGAGGTGAGTATTTCACTGCCTCTGAGGGGAATTTTTTGCAGGTACCTGGTACAGACTCTTTATGTCTGTGTGCATGCAAGTGTGCCTGTGCCACAGTAAGTGTGGGAGAAATGCTTGTCACAGCCACAGCTGCTCTGAAGCTGCACAGGTAAATTTGGCCATAACAGAAACCCAGACTGGCTAGCCTAGTTTGGAAACAAGCCCCCAGGTGAGGCAATGATAGATTCTCCTGCTAGAAAATATATCAGTTTAAAATTGTTTTATATCAGTTTAAAATTGTTTTATATAACTTCAACCAGGGTTGTTCACCTTTGCCCTGTGGGAAGAGAACTGAATCTTCTTCCCAGGGCACTGTTTATCTATGTGAGGCCTGGGAACTCAGCATATCAACAGACTGGGAATAGCCCCAAAGAGATAAAGGCCATCAACAGAACATCAGCAGCCACTTAGGAACATCTTCCCCAGACTCTGCCTCTGGCACAGCTGGAGACACCTCCTGAAAAGCCGGATAAGAAAACCAAGAAATGAAAATCTAATTAACATCAGAAGCAAAGAAATCCAGATCCAATAGGACACCAAATATAAGAACTTTGCAACCTGGGACCAAGGAATGGTGACTGAATTAATTTCTATGACTTTTGACTGTTTAAAACATCTGAAAAATCTTGTAAAAGCGGCGTGTGATGGATTGATTCTCTCTGCACACCTGGGCTATGTGTGTGGATGAGATGCTTTCTGTGGTATATCCTGGCCAGAACAACATGCTGGCCAGATGATAAAATGATGCCTTGACTCTCTAATTTAAAAAATGTTGTTGGAGGGTGCCTTAGGTTGCAATGCAAGATGCAACCAAAAGCATGGATGCTGTTACCATCTGTTAAAAGCAGGTGGGGCAGTGTTCTTTATCTCTTCCAGGACTCATCCTCCCTCTGGGGGGTTATCTGCTGTTAATGGGCCATTGAGCCTCCCTGCAGGACTGATAAAATTCCATTATCCCATTGTGGGATGCTCCACCCAGGGGGAGGAGCCAAGCATTCCAAACTGGATATAACCTGAGCTGTGGAGCACCACAAGCAGCCTTTTCCACTGGGTTCCCAGAGGAGCAGCTTTCTTCTCTGCTGGATTTCCAGAGGAAGACCAGGCCCACCTACAGCACTGCTGGACCTCCAGAGTAAATCTCCACCATTCTACAGGATCCCTGCTCCAGCAGAACCACAGCTGGCACTGCAGGAGGGCTGAGCCACCACCGAATGGGACTGCTGCCACCACCCTGAGCCGCAGGGTGCCAGGTTGTATTCTGACTCTGTCAGTCTTTCTGTACTACTGCATTTTATTTTAATTTTCCTGTTAAATTGTAGTTCTGACTTGGGATCTCCCACTGGTTTGCTTTCAAACTGGCACAGAGGGTTTTTGTTTTTCCTGCAGTTGTGGTTCCAACCTTCTTAGGCACTTTAATATTCTGAAGTGAGACAGGGCTGTAAGTAAATCAGTATTTAGTAATTTCTGCCATTTCCAGACGGGGCGGGATCCAGACAGGCCCAGGGTTGGGAGCAGGATCAGGACAGGACTGGTGCCATGGGGAAGTCGGATTTCCTCAGCCCCAAGGCCATCTCCACCCGCATCAAGAGCAAGGGGCTGCAGAAGCTGCGCTGGTACTGCCAGATGTGCCAGAAGCAGTGCCGCGACGAGAACGGCTTCAAGTGCCACTGCATGTCCCAGTCCCACCAGAGGCAGCTGCTGCTGGCTGCTGAGAACCCTCAGCAATTCATGAATTACTTCTCGGAGGAATTCCGGAGGGATTTCCTGGAATTGCTCAGGAGGCAGTTTGGAACCAGGAGAGTGCACAACAATGTTGTGTACAATGAGTACGTCAGCCACCGGCAGCACATCCACATGAATGCCACCCGGTGGGAGACCCTGACTGACTTCACCAAGTGGCTGGGCAGAGAGGGGCTTTGCAGGGTTGATGAGACCCCTAAGGGCTGGTACATCCAGTACATCGACAGGGACCCAGAGACCATTCGCAGGCAGCAGGAACAAGAGAGGAAGAGGAAACAGGACCTGGATGATGAAGAAAAAGCTGCTAAATTAATTGAACAACAAGTTAGGAGAGGCTTGGAGGGGAAAGAACTGGAAATGCCAGTCTATACTGAATTGAACAGAGAAAACAAAGAAGAAAAAGTTACATTTAAATTAAACAGAGGAGCAAGTACTTCAGTTGCAGCATCTTCTAAAACAAGTGTCCTTGCACTGAAGATGGTGGAGGGTGCAGTTAAAAGAACAGGAGCAGCTCATTGCTCTGGTCAGCCCAAAAAGAAAAAGAAGAAATCTGCACTTGATGAGATCATGGAGCTTGAAGAGGAGATGAAAAGAACATCTCGAAAAGACTACTGGCTACAGCCTGACATCATTGTAAGAATTATAACAAAAAAGCTTGAAGGGAAGTACCACAAGAGGAAGGCAGTAGTTAAGGAAGTGATTGACAAATACACAGCAATTGTGAGGGTGATTGACTCTGGGGAGAAGCTGAAGCTTGATCAGACACATCTAGAAACTGTAATACCAGCACCAGGCAAGAAAGTACTGGTATTAAATGGTGGGTACAGGGGAAACGAAGGCATTTTGGAATCCATCAACGAGAAGAGGTTTTCAGTCACAATAACCATCGATTCAGGACCTTTTAAAGGGCGCAGAGTGGAAGATATCCAGTATGAAGATGTTTCCAAACTCGCCTGAGGCGCTAAATCATGCATTAGAGAAGATTTGAGTTCTCAAAACCTTCTCCCTGACATCTTTCAGGCAGACACAAGACTCCGTAGTACAGTAAATCCTAAATGAGTCCTTTGCTAAATTGTTACATTTAAGTTATAAGTTAAGCTAAATGCTGTTAAGTTTAAGGTGCTGCTCAGTTTAAATGGTGTAAAGTGCTATTGAACCTTTAGGTCAGACTCCTTTTTATCCTTACCCCTTTCTCCTTTTGTCACACCCCCCCACAAACCCTACCTCCATGTAAATCGATTTCAGTTCATTTTGGTTTGGATTGATTGACTCTGCATTTTTGTTTCTTGCTTTTCCTTGGTGTGCCTTCACCATCTAATAAATATTAGAGTGAACCTTGCAAAGGATTAATGTTATAAATGGCAATATAAGTATTGGCTTTCACATTTATGTATTTGTTTTTGCAAGTTATTATTGATCCAAATTATTTTAATATAGTACTATTTGTAACCCATTTTAACTTCTTTAACATAATATAAAAAGCAGTTTTTGACAGTTTTTTCTGTCAGCTTTTGCAGCCAATGTTCTGGCCATGTGTAGTTTATAAATAGTACTGTGATAAATATTTTATAGCTTAGACCTTTGCATAATATGAAAATAGAAACTGTGCACTGTTAAATACTTTTATTTGTGTAACTAACTCAAAGTTGTGAAATAGGTGTGAAATGGCTGTGTTGATTCTATGGATTTGTGGACTGTCTTATCTGAACGATGAGATAACAGTGACAAGAATCAGGACACCAAGAGAAAGATTCACTACTGACTCTCCAGTTATCAGCAGCTGTCAGAACAACAGAATGGAACCTCGAGAAGAAATAAAATACATTGATTTAATCCAGAGGATGGCCTGCAGACAAGTCAAAGTTAAAACCAAGCAGCAGAATTCCCAGAATATGTAAAACACAGGGATGTTTGAATACCTATAACCTCATTCATAAGCATTTAACCCATGCAATGAAAAGTATATAAGAAAATTGTTTTTAGCTAACAGGGTGCTTTTGGCAGCACCCCAGCACTAGATATTGTCCCTTTTATCCCTTATTAAACTTCTACAAATTTTAAAGATCGAGCATTGTTTCTCACAATTAATTAGGAGTTAATTGCACACGATAAAATGTGCACTGATGAAACAGACATGAAGAAGGACACCTGTGAGAAGGAAGCAGCAGTCACACACAGCTCAGGACACATGTACACTCCTGCATTAGCCATCACAGGGGGATTGTACACATCCCCAACACCAGGTGCTGCTCATCTGCAGCCTGGGCACAGCCTGGCAGGCTGCCAGATTTTTTAATTTTTTTTTTTAACTTTTTAAAAGTTTTACTTCAGCTGCCAGCCCCTGTACTGCTGCAGGTTCACTGCCAGACTTTACTCTCTTGCATGCCACAGCCCACCCCGTTTCTCACAGGCTGTGCCATGGAATAGAGATGACATTGTTGAGAGAGATCAACTAGAAACAAGCTTCAAAACATGGCCTTGCCAAAAGACCAGATATTTTGAGAATTAGAACTGTGAAAGATGCATTGTAGCAAGACCACATGGGGTAAAATAATAGGTGATTGGTGTAATTGTGTGAGCATTGTGTGGCAAAAGCGAATAGGCCGAAAAACATTTATAACATATTGTATCCAGGAAATAGGGTGGCTTCTGATAGAATGGTGGTGAGTTTTACATCTCTTATGTCTCGCCCTTCTACGAGACTGATAGTGAAATAAAATCTTGTAAAATGCCTCTCAGTCTCTGTAGAGCTGGGATTTTCCAACTCAGCACCCTCATGTCTCCCACAGCCAGCACCGGGCTTGAGTGGGTGATGCCCTTGAGAGGAAAGCTAATATCTTTACAAACAATTCCATGGGGGAAGGTGTGGGTGTTAACAGCCTTGAAATGGGTCTGAATGTCTCTGCTGCAGCAGGTTTGTGGCACAGCTCGGCTCCTGAAGCAGATAAGGGTGTGCCCAAGCCTGAAATTCCGAACTTTGGGGTGAAATGACAGGTTCAAGGGGGGATATGTGGCAGGGGGTTTGGGTAGGCTGTACCTCCCTTACACCTCAGCCAGTGGGGAAAGGAAGAGGGCAACATGCGGCCGGGACTTTAGGATTAAAGGAGGCTGTGCCCTCCAAAACCTTGCCCCAGTGGTCTCTCTCCCTTTATTCAAATAAAGTTGCAGGAGTGCTTTGTCTCTTTTTTGGACATAAATCTCTAGAGTTTGTGGATTTTCCTGATTTTTCCTGACACCCTGAAGGGCTATTTTCCTAGTACTATTAAGCACCAAATCAGGCATTTCTCACCAGTGGTGATCGTCACCCACGGTAAATTGGGCAGCCTTTAGGCTGCGAGAAACTTCTTAATCCGATTTTTCTGCTGCCCCTGCCCCGCCCCCCGCAGGTTAATATTCATCCCTTCATTCTTGGTGCAATAGCCACGTATTTCCATCCCACAGGGTCTGGATACCCTCGAGAGTTGAGCTGCAGGAGAGGCACAGCCCGCTGCCGATATTCCAGCTCCAGCCATCCCGGGAAGCGGCCTCTCATCCCGTTCCCACGGCGGCGGAGCCGGGAGACGCTGGGCGGCTAAAGAGGCACCTCCCCACACCCCAACCCACCCCCTTTCCCCATCCCTTTCCCGAAGGACCGCCGTGTCCTTCCCGCCGGCGCATCCCCCCTGTCCCCCAGCAGCGCCTCTGCGAGCGGCCCGGGGCGATGGGCGCGTCCCGCCCCGCTCCCCCCTGGCAGCGCCCATGGAGGGGAGCACCGGAGGGCCCGGAGCCACGGGGAGCGGCTCCCGGCTGGGGGGGATGAAGCCGGGCCCAGTTCGGGTCAGCGCCGCTCGGCCCCGGCCGTCAGGGCCGCGCTGAGTCGGGGCTGCAGTGTCACTGTCCCCAGTCACAGGGACAGCCCCCGCACCGAAGTCCCGGCCCGCCCGGGGCCCCGTGCCCGCTCCGGAGCGGCGATTGAAGGGGGATGCCTCCCCGTGCCCGCTCCGGAGCGGTGATTCCAGGTGATCCCTGTGCCCTGTCCCGCTCCGGAGCGCTGTTTCCAATGGATCCCTCCCTGTGCCTGCTCTGGAGCGGTGATTCCAGGTGATCCCTGTGCCAGCTCTGGAGCGCTGATTCCAGGGAATCCCTCTGCCCTGTCCCGCTCCGGAGCGCCGTTCCCAGGGGATCCCTGTGCCCTGTCCCACTCCGGAGCGCTGTTCCCAGGGGATCCCTCCCTGTCC
>JANIJU010003063.1:70436189-70462588 GCA_025504685.1 Leucosticte australis | reverse complement strand
CTCTTCTCTTCTCTTCTCTTCTCTTCTCTTCTCTTCTCTTCTCTTCTTTTTCCTTCCCCCCCCCCTTTTTTTTACATTCACTGAGGCTTTTATTTTGGTTTTGATGGTATTTTGATTATTTCCTCTCCCCCAGCTCAGCCTTTCCACTAATTGTGCTGCTTTGTGCTCCTCTGAAACCTGTAGCCATCAGACAGAGAAATCTGGAGAGTTATTGTTTGCCCTGTGTTTAATACAGCTTGACCCTTTTAACTCAGTTTTGTTGGCTCTCCCTGCTGGTATTTCAGGGAGTCAGTCTGTTAACCTGTAGCCAAGCTGTAACTAACTGGATTCTCAGTTCAGTAAGAAAACTTTATGATTCGATTTGATTACACAAAGATGGAAGCCTTGGAAGAGTATCTCAGAGCCCTGCTGGATGAAGCTCAGGCATGCTGAGAATTACTGTGCTTCCCTCTCTGCTGTGTCCTCCACCGGGAGGGCTTTTCCCCCCAGGGGTCACAGGGTGGAGGTGTCCCTGCCTTTCACTGCCCAGCCTGCAGCCCTGCCAGCAGCTGAGATTTTCAGGGCAAAGTGCTGGGTAGCCAGGCTGCTCTGACTCTGCTTTTCACTCTTTAGGGGTGACCTCAGGGAGAAAACGCTTTTCCCACCGTCCAAGTATTTAGCCCTCGTCTTCTGTGTTTTCCAAAGGTTTCATTCTGTAGACATGCACTCCTGCTGGCTTGCAGGAGTCACCTGTGCTGTTATTGCAAATGCACACGTGTGTGTATGGTCACAGTTTCTGCCTCTGAAACTCATTTTAAGCCTTCTTTGCTGACCCTGCTGCTTACAGAAGTTGCCATTATATTCTGAGGAGGTTTCTGGCACGAAGTGAAACTGTCAGCTTGACTTTTACACACAGTGAGAGGGAACCCTGGCCCATGGGTGAGGTGTCTCCTCCTGCAATGTGCGTGCCCTTAGGCTGGGGCTTCCTTTTGAAAAAGCCCAAAAGAAATGTACCTCAGGATTGTCACCATGGGCCTCAGGATTGTCACCATGGGCCTCAGGATGGTACCTCAGGATTGTCACCACGAGCCTCAGGATTGTCACCATGAGCCTCAGGATGGTACCTCAGGATTGTCACCATGGGCCCCAGGATGGTACCTCAGGATTGTCACCATGGGCCTCAGGATGGTACCTCAGGATTGTCACCATGAGCCTCAGGATTGTCACCATGGGCCTCAGGATTGTCACCAATGGGCCTCAGGATTGTCACCATGGGCCTCAGGATGGTACCTCAGGATTGTCACCATGGGCCCCAGGATTGTCAACATGAGCCTCAGGATTGTACCTCAGGATTGTCACCATGGGCCCCAGGATTGTCACCATGAGCCTCAGGATGGTACCTCAGGATTGTCACCATGGGCCTCAGGATTGAACCTCAGGATTGTCACCATGGGCCTCAGGATTGTCACCATGGGCCCCAGGATGGTACCTCAGGATTGTCACCATGGGCCCCAGGATTGTCACCATGGGCCCCAGGATGGTACCTCAGGATTGTCACGAAAGGGCCTCAGGATGGTACCTCAGGATTGTCACCATGAGCCTCAGGATTGTCACCATGGGCCTCAGGATTGTCACCAATGGGCCTCAGGATTGTCACCATGGGCCCCAGGATGGTACCTCAGGATTGTCACCATGGGCCCCAGGATGGTACCTCAGGATTGTCACCATGAGCCTCAGGATGGTACCTCAGGATTGTCACCATGGGCCCCAGGATGGTACCTCAGGATTGTCACCATGAGCCTCAGGATTGAACCTCAGGATTGTCACGAAAGGGCCTCAGGATTGTCACCATGGGCCTCAGGATTGAACCTCAGGATTGTCACCATGGGCCCCAGGATTGTCACCATGGGCCCCAGGATGGTACCTCAGGATTGTCACCAATGGGTCTCCGGATTGTCACCATGGGCCTCAGGATGGTACCTCAGGATTGAACCTCAGGATTGTCACCATGGGCCTCAGGATGGTACCTCAGGATTGTCACGAAAGGGCCTCAGGATTGTCACCATGGGCCCCAGGATGGTACCTCAGGATTGTCACCATGGGCCCCAGGATTGAACCTCAGGATTGTCACCATGGGCCTCAGGATTGTCACCATGGGCCTCAGGATGGTACCTCAGGATTGTCACCATGGGCCTCAGGATGGTACCTCAGGATTGTCACCATGGGCCTCAGGATTGAACCTCAGGATTGTCACCGTGGGCCTCAGGATTGTCACCATGGGCCCCAGGATGGTACCTCAGGATTGTCACCATGGACCCCAGGATGGTACCTCAGGATTGTCACCATGGTCTCTTGCTGCCCAGCCTGTGGGGCTCGTGACTGATGCAGGGGAGATAGCAGGGTGGATTTATTTCCTCAGGAGCTCTCTGTGCATTTTGCCTTTCTCTGTGTGTGACCACCTCCTTTCAAGGGCAAACAAACTTGGCTGTCTTCCTGCCTCCCAGCTGCTTTTATTCCTGAGTTTTCTTTGAAAGAGAGATGAGCAGCTGGAGCACTGAGCTGCCCTGCTGGAGAGAGGGGACCTGGGTGTGGAGGGAGGGAGGAACTCGGGGCAGTGAGGGGCTGCAGCTCTTCCCAGCCACTTCTGAGCCAGCTGGAGCAAGGGTGAGTGTGGCTGAGCATGGCTTCACTGAGGAGCTGTGCAGGTGCAAGGGGGGAAGGGGTCAGTCCTGGTGGTGGGGAGCTGAGAAGGGCGCTGGGCTCCCAGCAGAAGGGACTTTGCCTGTTCCTGTCCCAGCCTCGTTTGTGGAAACCAGTTCTGCTCTGGGCTTCACTAGGAAACTGCAATTTTCCCTTTCCTCTGGTTGTGTGTCCCTTGTGTGGGAATCCAGCTGTGGGATTGTATTCGGGTGTGCAGCCAGTCTGGCCAGCTCTCTTTTCTGTGATTCCCTGGGCAGCAGCAGCTGCAGGATGCTGTTCCAGGTTTATTTTTTAATCAGGTTTTATCCTGATTTATGGATTTCAGGTGACAGGGTTGTGCTGAGATGCAGCAGAGCAGGACAGTGGCTCTCTAGAAGGGTTTGGGGCAAGAGGCTGCAGGGCCAGTGTGGGAATGTGCTCCCTGTTAATAGAGTAACTGAGTTATTCTTTGTCTGCTTAAAAAGGCAAAAAGCCCAAAAGTTTCTCTCCAAATTCAGTGCAAAAACACCTCATGGGACCTTTTAGACTTCTCCTCAGACCTGAGGCTGTCCAATTAGACAGAGGCCAAGAAGTTTCACTTAGGTAATTCACTAGAAAGAGAAAAGAAAAAGAAATAATTTTGTGGTGTGTTTTAGCAGGAGCGAAAACCTCTTGCCTCTAACTCAGTTTTTCTCCATAAGAACTTTATTATTTTATCTTTTATTAAATCTTTTCCTGTTTCCAACACTGCCTCAAAAGTGATTTTATGCTATTCAGAGTAGCTGGGCTGTCTGGGGTGTGAGAAGTGCTCAGAGCTCAGAAAGAACCCATCAGGCCAGGAGAGCAGGGAAAATTCCAGCAGGAAAAGCTCTCTTACATCTATTTATTGCATATTTGGCACAGCATAGATAAGTGCAATGGGAATGTTCTGTGGCTGCAGCAATAGCATTGAAAAGTGCAGAATAAAAATGCAAAAATAATGCATTGAAAAGTAAAAGCATTTTACTTATATAATGTATATAAGTGAAAGTTCTCCCCTTATATTATAAAAGAAACTGAGGGGAAACAACAGAGGTTTAAAGAGTGTGTAAGTGACTGACACAAGCAGATGCAATAAAGGGTTAAACAGAGAATGGTGATGGGGGATATTCAGGGATAGATCCTTGGAGAAAACAATCCTGCTTTATCTCTTGCTGGTGCACTCGGGCTTTGCTGGGACTGGCTTTGTTTTCAAACGTTGCCTGATATGGGGTGTGTGGGACTTTGGTGCTCAGCTTTGCTTTGCAGAGTCTGAGGATTGATGTGAAGTTCACTATCCAAGTTGCTGTTTTGCAGAGAAGAATTCCACAGTGCTCTGAAAATCCAAGCTGGATAGCAAAACACGTTACCCAAAGCCAATGGCTTTATAAGCACATTCAGAGCACCATTGCAACCTTCATGGCTGCATTCTTGCCTGCTTACAGCCACAGGGAAATAGTTAACAGTGTTTGGTTCTTTATTATTTAGTATTTATTAGCAGTGTTTATTTAGCAGTGTTTAATAGGCTTGAGAGTGAAACACCATGGAAAACAATGGGGCAGGTACACAATTTCTTTAGGTCTTTAGCTTATCTTTTCCAGTTTGAAACACCAGGCCTTTTTCAAACAGACATTTCAGAGAGAGATTGTGAGGCACAGAGTGGCACCCAGCATGTGAAATACCAAGTTCACAGTCTGTGGCAACTCATTTGATGGATATTTTGATTCCAGTGATCAGATATTATGTAAACTTTGAAGGGGAAAAAAGAGCTTTTGTGGGATCTGGAAGACACAAGAAAAGCTGATGCCATAGAGATTTATGCTAGTTCTTAAATTCTGTGGAAATACAACCCAACAAACTCAGGAGTCTTCCTTGGTGGGTGAGCATGCACTGGATGCAGATATCTGGATTAAAAGCATTGTTCAGCTCAGTTTTGATTAGAACTGCAGTTCATGTTATCAGAATGTGACAGATGTGTTTGGATGAGGAGCAAGTTCACAGTTATGTTCAGTTTTCTCCTCTCAGCAATTTATACCCTAAGCATTAGTCACCCACCCAATCTCCAGTCCCTTCCAGGACATGGAAATCAATCTGGTCTAAAATACAAGCAGTGACATTTATGGCCACTGGCTGATGTCACTCGTGTCTCTTTCTTGCCATGCTGAATTGAGGGTGAAGAAAACAATTTCTTTAAGCATGCAGTCTTGATTCTTTCTGTAACTGTTTAGCAGCAGTGGGCTAAATCCTGCAGCCTTTACTCAAACTTGTTACCCAATATGATGATTAAATGAAGAAAGTGAGATTTTCACCTCTAGAACGAAGCTAGTTCCTGTCCAAAGCATGTGATCTTCTTTGAGTCCTGAGAGTCAGACCCAAGGGTTATTGCTTGGCCTGGTGAGTCCCTGAGATGCATTTTGGTCTCAAAAATGCAGAAGTTAGCTCTACCACCTATAGACATCCCTGTAGCTTGGCTGTTCTCTATTTTCACTTACATCTCTGGCATATTTCCCAGGCTGCTGATTAGGTGCCTCCTGAGCTCCAGTTTTTCCTACTTCACCTGCAAGGCCAGGGATCACAATATTAATAAATTATGCTTCTTTTCTCACTCTTCCCCATCTCCCAAAGCAGGAAATAACATGTGTCCTGATTGAAAACTCTTTTGATATTCTTATTTTATTGGCGCTCATCACAGAGACATCTGACAAGAAGAATTTGTCAAAGAGATAAAAATAAATTTTAAAGTTAGTTCTGGCAGGGCAATTATAAATAATAAACGTTGGTTTAGTCAGCTGAGGCCCAGCAGAACCTGGGAACTTCAGTGTGTTTTCCCACGAACGAAAGGCAAAGAGGGAATTCCTGTTTGCCCGAAGCTGAAGGGTTTTGTGCTGTGCTGTGTTTAACCCCACGCACACAGATGGACTCAGGGGGGGCTGAAATGTCTGAGTGCCAAGGCCCTTCTGCTGCAGAACTCCCACAATTGTCAGCTTTGCTTTTATCAGTGATGCAAGAGAGCTGAAATAACTCTGCTTTGAGGTGATAAATTGACTCAAGTTCTTTCCTGGTTTACAAATGTTTTATTCTAGCCAGGTTTTGGAGAGAGAAGCATTTGGAAAATGCTCTGGGGCACATGGTGGGACTCTTGGTCCAGGACTCCAGTGATCCTTGTGGGTCCCTTCCAGCTCAGGACAGCCCATGATTCTGATTTGTGCTGCATGGCTCGATAGTGATCCTAACAGAATTATTACTTTTCTGAGAAATCACACCAGAATTATCTGCCCTCCAGTTTGATAAAGGAATGATGAAATCCCTGCCTGAACGCTTTTGTAGGAGAGCACAGATTCCTGGAGGCTGAAAACTGATACAAGCCTGAAAGTCTTTGTGACTTTTGGCCAAAAAAATTTTTTTAAGCAACAAAATTTTGTTCACCCTCTTTTTCAAAACTTTGGTTGTGGGCTCAGTGTAGGAAAATAAAATTTTGTGCCACGTTGCCTTATGTGCTCAGGAGATGAATCCATGCTGTTTGTGCATGTTGAGCTGTACACCCAGGTCAGGCTGTTTTTGTGGCTGTCTGTGTGAAGCTGGCTCTCTGTGCAGGTTTGGAAAACATTCTGTTATCTTTTCCTCTCTGTGCTCTGCTCTTTCCACAGCAATGTTAATTCACTGATTCTCTCCTCCCTTCAAACTTTCCCAAAACAAGAAGGGGAGAGGAAAAAAAGGAAAAAATCTTTCCTCTGAAGGTCCTCCTGACCATCCCCTGCTGTCTCAGGCTGCTTCAGATTTGTATTTTCTCTGAGACAAAGAACACTCTGCCCCACAATCTTGGTTTTTCCTCTCTCCTTCCTGTACCATAGCACAGCAGGCAATTTAGAAATAAGAAAATTCCTGCCAGTTGCCTACTGATCACGGACAAAGAATTTATGTGTGGTGCAACTTTAGCATTATTTATCCCCTCCTCCCGTTTTATGACCCCTTTCTTCCTTCTGTAAAACAAACAAATGGACAAATTACCAAAATTCCTTTTCTCTGTCATATGGCTGGTTTGACATGCAGAGCAGAATGATATTTAAAAGGAATGATATTTAAAAATGCCCCATATTCTGAGAGCTGACAGCTCAGCTCCTCCTCAGTGCTGCACTGACAGTCAGTCACAGGCTGCTGACATTTGAGCACCATTCCCCCAGTGGAGGCAAATCCCACTCTGGCTCCTTCCAAAGGGGCTGCTCAGTGAAAAAGGACTGATTCTGTTTGAAAAAAACTGATCTGCCTCTGTTGGGAGTGTAAATAACAATAAACACGTTCTGGGTTTGATGCTGTTGTAATCCTGCTGGGGAGCACTTCATTTCAAATTGATTCCAGCTATTTAAACTCACCTGGGTAATGATTTATTTATTAAAACTCCAATTATTTTGATGCATTCCAGTATATTAATCCCTTTTGAAAGGCAACATAATAAATGTCCCAAGCTGTTCTGCAGCAGAACTCAGGCTACCTGTGCTATAATTATTTTTATTAAGGGTATTGTAAAAGAACCTACAAGAATCAGTTTAATTGTCTCTAATGCAGGATCAAAAAAAGTGTTTTAAGGTGGAGAGGAAAAAAGTTACTATAGTAGGGGAAGATCTAAGATTCTTAATTTGAATAATTAAACCTATTTTGTATTTTTAAAAGCATTTCTAGGAAATAGTGACTTTATGGCGTGATTGTTACTCAAGTCAGCCCTATTGTTAGGATTAAAATGCATTTGAGTTTTTTCTTTTTATTCAGATGTTTTAGCATTCAAGGAGACAATTTTTTGCACAATGAACAGCAATTTTAACTATTGTTTTATCATCACTGTCTTGTTCTTTAGTGAGCTCTTGATGACATGACTTTTAACATTCATGGCATGCATGATTCCTACTTTGAGACTTTTTTGTTAACATTTTAGGTTTTTTTTTTTTTGCTAAGATTTTAAGATAGATTTTAGTTAGAGAAAGAATTCTTAACTGAATCTAATAAAGGATAAATAGTTTTCATGGCAATTGCAGCTGGAAACCAATTTGTCTAAAGTTTTCAGGAGAACTAGAGAATCCAGATTTGTGTTCCTGAACTGAAGCTGAGTTTAAAAGGTGGATTTCAGCTCTGAGTTTGAGTCTGGCTTCGGAGCCTGACACAGCTCCACAAAAATATTTTGTTTTTCAGTGTGGGATTTTTTCTGAGTGTGGGAAAACAGAGATAACAGAAAAACAAGAGCAGGATGATGGGGACAGAAGCTGTCACACCCCAAAGAGAGATTCAGTTTCTGGGGACTTCAGCCCTTATTCTGTGCAGGGCAGGGAGATGTGCCATTCCTGAGCCCAGCTTTTTGCTCTTTGCACTGCAGAGGATGCAGAGCTGTCCCTTTTCTGTGGCATAACCAACTCAGACTACAAAACTGTAATATTTTAAAATTGTAAAATCGTAAAAATTGTAAATGTAAAATCGTAAAAATTGTAAAATTGTAAAAAACCCTTTGTAACTGGGAGCAAGGAGTCCCCCACACCTGCCAAACTGGATTTGTAAATGGGCTCCTTGGCTCAAAGCCAGCATAAATCTGGAGGCTGAAGATATTCAGTACAGGAAAAGGATTTTATGCAGGGTATCTATAGCTTACCTTTCAAATAGGGAAAGCCATTCAGTAAAATCCAGACTTTCTAATAACTAATCCCATTAAATTAAAACTTCCCAGTAAATGAAAGCTTTGTCAGCCTGGTGTTTAAAACTCTCATCAAGAGACTTATTTATTTGAAAAATAGCCAATTTCTTTAATAGAAATTGAAACTATTAATTCCAAATTTGCTGTTGAGGAAAATACATTGTATGGTTCATGAATATTGTGTGCTTTCTTAGTTTTAGCCTAAGCTTTTACAAGTGAAATCAATTTCTTTCCTCAACTCTATTCATCATGAGAAAATATAAATCCTGTCTTTTATGAAGCTGTCAGAGTTCCTAAGAAATATTAGACCCTAGGGCCCACTACTCCATTTAAAACATTCTTCATTTTCCTACAATCTTTTTTTTTAACAATCCTTTTGCTTGTTTGATGACTTTTACTCTTCCCCTTCTCATTTAATGAAACTCAATATTACGTCCTTATTCTGTTTTTTTTTTAAACACAGCTTAGTAGAACATACTAAAAATAAGAGGTTTTGTATTTTTTAAAGGGAATATAGCCACAGTTTATCACATTGTCTGTATTCTTAATTTTCCTCTTCTGCATTTTTTGTTTGCTTGAATGTTCTCTGAAGGATGAATTGAAAAAGAACCCAAGCTATGTAAGGCTGGATTCTCAGGTAATATTTACATTGCTGAAGAAGCTGAGAAATACATGCTGAGATTGAAAGAAATGCACTGAGGCACTTATTTTTTTACTTAGATATTCTGAATATTCTGGTTATGCTGTTTGCAGAGCTGATGAAGCAATGTTTAAATGCTTACTATTAATTAATTATTAATTTATTTTTTCCCCCTTTTCAATCCATTCTTTTCCTGGCTCATTTGCTCAGGATTGTGCTTGTATCCAGGCTTGTTATGGCTAGATCCTTCTCTGAGGAGAGGGAGCAGAGCTGTGCTCTCCAGGGAATTTGGGGGAGTTTCTCCAGCTGCTCTGGCTGATGAATTAACTAACTCAGCTCAGAGTAAAAGGTGATTTAGAGTCTGAGGTGTTGGTGCTGTGGGTGGTTTTGCCAAGTTTTTTCTCTTTGATTTTAGTTTGAGCAGTTGATACCAAGTGCAGATGAGATTGCTGTCACCTTACTCCAGCTCTCTGAAAGTGAAGTGCTCGTTTTCAGCTAATTGTCTAGACACTCTCTATCACCAAGGAAGACATAGAGGCACTTCAGGAGTGATTAATCCCATCCTAAAATAGGTGTCTAAGCTGGGGTGAACTGGAGGAAGCTTCTGGGATGAACTGGGGAGCACTGAGAGCAGGTTAGACACAGGAGCTGGGGACAGGTGAGATGGTCCCCTCCTCTCTCTCTGTGCTTTCACTGAATTTGGGATAGAGTTCCATCTTTGTGTCTCTGGAAGGGTTTGGCCATGTGAAACAGATGCTGGTCTCAAACCCAGCAGATTCAGGGGTGCAGAAGGCAGAAATTGATGGCCCTGTGCATGGGCAGCCTGAGCTTTGCTGGGTTTGTCAAACGGGGGCTGAAAATACAAAAGCTTTGCCAATATTCCCGGCTGGGATCAGCCAGGGATCAGCATCCACACCCAGGGAAGGCTCCACTCGGTGGCTCCTCTGACAAACAGTGTCACAGTGACACTCCAGAGCCCTCCTCTCACTTTGTTTGTGTTCTGAAACATAAATGTTCTGACTGAAAGACGAATGAAGCACACAGTGTGTGTGCAACATAACTCAGAAGTAACTGGCATGGAAAGCATTTCAAGCTGGCAGAAATATTAGACAACTTTAATACCATATAAATGGTTTTCTCAATAAAATTCAGGATTGATATCATTAATTAGAGCATTAATAAAGGTTGAAACTTTCCCTCAATAAAGGCAGTAATTAGTAACACTTTTACAGTAGGAATCCTGTGCAGTAACTTTTTTCTCGTGTGGTTTTTTGTGAAATGAAGTATGCCATTTAACATTAAATTTAGCAAATATGCCATTTAACATCAAATTTAGCAAAACTGTTTCCATTTGGAGGTATACTTTATAACAGAAACAAACCAGCTGAAGGCAGCAATTAAACTTTAGTTTGCCTCTCTAGAACTAAGGTTCTGCTGAATGTTTTTCATAATTGGACAGGAATGTTTTTTCAGATGCCAATGAGAAAGTGTGGGCAAACCAGGCATTTCTGGGATATAGGATGTCACCTCTATGAAAATTTGCATGACAATGTAAAGGATTTTAAAGGTTTTTGAGCCTGCACTGATCCTGGGCTGAGACAGGAGAAAAGAACACTGTCAGATTCTCGTTAAGGTCTGCCCATCTGTGAAACATTTTCCTGGATTTTGGTAGCCATGTAAGTATGCCAGTGGAAAAAATTGCTGAGTTTCTATGAAGCATGTTGGTTCTTGAACAACTCATTGGTTTTTTTTCTCTTCCCTTTGTTACTCTGGTTCAAGGAAAGGAATACCCAGGGACTGGAGTTTCTGCTAGATTGTTAGCAGAGCTTTATCTTAGTCATATTTAAAAGCACTTATTATGCTTACATTTTACTGATACCATCTTTACATAAGGACTGCAGATCCTTAAAGCAGGCTGTGCTGCAAGACCAGTTTCTTTGCTTGTTTGTTATAGTGAGCACAGAGCACTCAGGGAACTGCATAATTGCACGATCAAGGTGCACAATGCAGCATCTTTTCTCATCCAGCTGTTCCTGCAGCTGTACCACACAAGATGCTGTAGATGTTTCAGAACCAGAAGATTCCTCTGTTTTACTTTCATTAGTTCATCACTTTTGCCAGCATTCTGATACTTGTTGGTCTTTATTAAGAGCATATTTGTTCTTGTTGATTATTTTGTTCTTGTTTAATTAAGAGCATTTGTTGTTCTTTAATTAGGAACTTTATAAAGACATACACATCATGGTTTATTTTTTCATCCTTTTAATAATAATAATAATAATAATGATTAAAAAAACCTCATTGCAATTACTTTTCCATTTATTATCATGGTGGATCTTTACAAAGGGATTTCCCAAGCAGATTCCTGGAGCTCTAATGGAGTTGAAAGAGCAGCCTATGCATGTCATGGCACCTGCACAGCAGAAAGGTGAACATAAACCACACACACACAGAGGAAACAAGGCACTGTACAAGGAACAAACCACCAAGAGGTCGCTGACACATTAAAAAGTGAACATTTCAGAGCAGTGCGTGGCTGTGGGGTTGTGTGCCCGGCAGCCCTGGCGTGTCCCTCTTGCCGTAGGTGTGGGAGCCCACGTTGGTGGGGGGGTACAGGGCGCCCACGCTGCCGCTGGAGCGCACCAGGAAATCGGCCAGGCGCTGCGTCACACACGTGGCCGTGTTGCACTTCCTCTTCTCCAGCTGGTGGCTGCCAAGGGGGGCACAGGGAGCCAAGGTTAGGCCAAGCCATGAGCAATGGAGTGTTGGATCTGTGTTGCCCCCCAGATGAAGGGAGGAATGATGAATCTGACTCTGTGGCCAGCCAGGGGCTGTGTACCAATCACAAATGGGGCAGGACTGCTGGGAACGTGCCCTGAGCTGTTTTATTTTCCAGCATCAGCCTCATTCCATGGTTATGGCAATGGGAAGGTGCCAGCAGCTCACATCCCAGGCAGCAGACCAAGAACTCAATGTTACAACTCACTTTAAAAGTGTTTTGACCAATCACCCAAAGCCAAAGCACATTGACAGTGGTTCCATCCAACCACTGTAAGCACAGGTACCTTTGGTTAAACAATGCTTGCTTATTTCAAATCCAACACCTGCTTGTGAGCCTTCAAACACAGTGCACAGAGCTCCATTACTAAGCTTAGAACTCCCTAATATCTCACTAGATAAACTTTTCTGCAGCTTAGGGAATTATTCTAGACAAGCATTAATACACAGACCACTGTTCTATTTGTCTTTATTTTCTACATTTTACATGATTTTTCTGCTGATCAATCTCATGGCTACTGCTTAGCTCTGATCACAGTTCTGCTGTCTCTGAGGCCTGCCTTCTGCAGCTTTCCCAAAACCCTCTGACTTTGTGGATTCCCACATGACTCCATATTCTCAGAAGGCTAATTTATTATTTTATGATACTATATTATATTAAAGAATGCTATACTAAAACTGTACTAAAGAATACAGAAAGGATACTTACAGAATGCTAAAAAGATAATAATGAAAATTTGTGACTCTTTCTAGAGCCCTGACACAGCCTGGCCCTGATTGGCCAAAGAGTCAAAACAATTCACACGAAACCAATGAAACAAGCACCTGTGGCTAAACAATCTCCAACCACATTCCACATGTGAGCACAACACAGGAGAAGCAAATGAGAAAAGAATTTGTTTTCCTTTTTCTCTGAGGCTTCTCAGCTTCCCAGGAGAAAATCCTGGATGAAGGGATTTTTCAGAAGATATGAATGTGACAATCAAGTGTGCTGCTTCTCACAGCCGCTTCAGCTCTGCTAATGTGGGAGTTCTTTTAATGTGTGCACAAATACAGAACATTAGAATCTTCCCACCACCTACTTTGTGCCTGAAAAAAAATCCTTGTGCTGGGTGCTATTATCAGTTTTAATGGTGGAGTTATTGAAATGCAGAGACCTGAACAGTCATATGTCATTTCTATTGACATCCTGCACAGCAGCTTGTGACACCCAGCAAACCTGTAATGATAGTATAGGTAAGACACTGAGTGAAAGCAATGACTAAATGTTTAACTTGCAGCTGAGCTTCTAAATCTATTTAGAGCTCTTGCTGATATCATGAGGATTACTAACATCATGATATCACTAACATTCATTTGGCTCTCGTGTTTCCACAGAATCGTATCCTGCTCTCTCTGAAGGGACTGGGAATATTCCAGTCCACACCAGTGGGCTAAACCCAAAGGCTTTCTCCCATCTGCACCACATCTCATGAGAGGTAGCTGTGGTGTTTGTGAGGGTCCCCAGGACGAGGTGAGAGATGAGAATCTGACTCCAAGTTCTCAGAAGGCTGATTTATTATTTTAGGATATTATATTATATTAAAGAATGCTTTACTAAAACTGTACTAAAGAAAGAGAGAGGAGAGATCAGAAGGCTTCACAAGAATGAATAATAAAAACCTGTGACTCCTCAGAGCCTCGACACAGCTGGACCAGGATTGGTCATTAAATTAAAACAATTCACATGCTGGATAAACAATCTCCAAATCACATTCCAAAGCAGCAGGGAGAAGCTGAGGCTTCCCAGGAGAAGGAATCCTGGTGAAGGGATTTTTCAGAAAGTGTCATGGTGACAGGCAGCAGTACCACTTAGGATGGTCTTTAGCTCTGTCTCTAGCACTCTCTGACTAAACTGCCACATCTTTTTTGGAACAAAAAAGCAACCTGGAAGTTCTGTTGTGGTGAGAGAGAATCCTTTGCTGAATGATTCTTTAAAAGAGTGTCCAAGGAGGAATCTGTATCTAAAAATGACATTTTATGACCTGAACCAACCAACCACTTACAGAACTCCATGGGAAATTTATGTAGCATGAGGTTTTTTTTTTTTTAATTGTGATAAAATGGTTAGCTTGAGAGAGCCTGGGTTTTCAAATGTGTTCCTTAGCCTGCTGTGTTGCTCCTCCAGACAGAAATACTTGCTTGCTGAGATTGCCTACTGAGTTATTGCTCATTTTCTTGGGTTGCTTCATGCTGATATGGCACCAGTTGGACACCAGTTTGTGGCTCAAATTTACTGTGAAGGGCAACAATATCCCAGTTTCAAACTCTGAGCAGTTACCAATATGTTCCTTTGCTTACTGATTATTAAACCTATCATCTAAAATGTCATATAACCTTTTGAAGTTTTGTGTTGGGCTGAGAATCCAAGTGGAATAGCAGCTGTGAAAGGAATGTCTGTATTATACTGGTTCTTCATTAGTAGACATGCAGCAATTTTTAAGAAATTAATGTTTTAAGTGTGTAATTGCATTAAAAGAAAGTTGTTGGACAGGGCTTTATATAACCTCTCGTTGACTTTCATGGGTATTTCCACTGGTTTTAATCAAGCCTTTAACATACAAGGCTCAAACAGCAGCTGGTTCTCCCAGAGATGCTGCTTTGTTTGGGGAGGCACAATCCTCTTTTCTATTAAAGCTACAAAATCCAGCTGAAAACTCCAGCCCTTCCTGGAGCTGCTGGGTTTCTATCTCACATCCAGCCTGGCTGAACCCATCACCTCTTCAGCTTTCAATGAATATTTGCTGCCAGGAGTCATTTCACCCAGCGAGATGTGGTTCTGGGCCCCAGGAGAGCAGCTGAGGGACACCACACCCTGCAGGGTGATGCCTTGTGTTTCAATATTACAGTTATTGGAGGGCCATAAAAATGTGAGAACTTCATCTCTCTTATAAAAATACTTTTGAAGGGATAAAATTTGTCATCTAAGAGTATTTTTTAAACATATATTCAAAGAGAGAGGAACAGGAAACTATGTATACATAGGTATTTACTGAATTAATCTATAATTGGCATTGAAAGAAATTCACTCAAAAACCTGACAAAACCAGATGAGCTTAAAGCTCTCTTCCCACCTTGATGGTTCTGTGAAAAGTGGAATAGTTCAGTGCTGCTTATCTTTTGGTACAAGTTGCAAATAAACCTTAAAATGGTTTTTCTTCATTAAAAAGTTGCCTGAAATTGAATTTATGAATTTATAAATGTGTTTCAGAAATGTGAAATTCTATCAGAACCAATTTCTTCTTTTCCTTCTTCCTGTGATTAAATTAATATTTAATTCTGTTATTTAAAAATTGCTTAATTACTGAAAGCATTTATACTATAAAATCATTCCATTCTAGCAGAGCAGTAGTATTTTTAAGAAGGGTATGCTTTCTTTTATTTCCTCTTCAGGCTTGGAAATCAGAAAAATTTTTTAAAAAGGAAGGCACTTGCAAAACATCCCTTTCTTCTCAAGGTAATGTAGTATTTGCAGCCTTTGTAATTTATGAAAGTGTTATAATTGCAAAGTGGTTAAATGATTTGTAACTTTGTCCCTGGATTTCACTTTCTACCCTGAATGCTTTGATCTTTCTGTTACAGAAAAGCTGATCTTGTGCTGGCAGGCAACCTCTATTTAGTAGAAGTATTTTAGTATTAGTAAACTCTATTTGGTTAGAAATATTTAGTTTTTTAATAAAAAATAATAAATAATATTAAATAAATGATAGTAAATAAAATAAACCCAATAAATAATAATACATGAAATAGATAATAATAACGTAATTATTAATAAAAATCTATTTTAAATAAAAACAGCTGAAGTCTCTCAAGCAGCAGGGTATCACTGGGACAAAGTTTGCTCCATGGTTCAATCTGATATGGCTGGAAGAAACAAGGGAAAATCAATTACCTTTTTGTCTTTGCTGCTGGCTGTGGTGGCATCTCCTCCCTGAGTCCTGGGAGTGTATTCTGTGACATTACAGGCAACATCCATCCTTGTCTCTTGGAAGTGCCATCAGACAGATCATCAGCCACAGACAGTAATCTTTGAGCAACAATAAAACAGTGAGCTTGAGTAACTCTATTTTTATAATATTTGAGACATGAAAGCAAAAGCAGCTCATGCAAAGATGTGAGCAGCCTTTTTCCTAAAGAGAAATAAGTTTATTTGTTACTCACCTCTCAATAGGTGTAGCTTCCAAACAGCTCAGAGTGACAGAAAGTGCAATGAAGAAAACTGACAGCTTTAGGTTGCACATCTTTCCTGCCAAACTTTCTGCAAAGAACAATGATTCAAAACTGAAAGCTGACCCAAATACTCCTCAGCATGTCCTGTTATTGATGCCCATTCTGTCCTAAATCAAGAGCAGCTAGTCTCTTTCATGGGCTGGAATGAGAAAAATGATCCCCTCAAGTTTAGTGACACAACTCAGTTTCAGAAATACAGCTCTCAGCAGTAAATGTTCATTTTCCACCCCATAGTTTCAATCCTATCCCTTACCTCTGGTTTGCATTTCCTGACCCATCCCAGTCTCAATTCCTGGTCCCCAGTGCAGTTTACTTTAAAGTTGTCTTAGCCTTTTCCTGAAAAACGCTCTTGATTAAGAATATCGTGCTTTTTAAAGCACGTCTGTTGCACTGCAGGTGAAGCAAGAGAAAAGGGAAATGATTTACCTTTTTGTGGCCACAGATCCAACTGGAGAAGCCAGCGAGCCCTCTGGGTTAGCAAGAAGTGTGCATGCAACAATTCCACGCTTGCACCTAGCTCTGGAGTATCCTTTTCCCTCTTCCCTTCTGGCTCTTATATATCCTTGACACCTTTCTCAGCTCTGACATCAGGCAGCACAGAGAGCCTGTCGTTAGTTCCAGTGCCTATAGACAGAGAGTGCCCCAGAGAGGAGCAGAGGCAGGTGGGTCATTATTGCACTAGTGCATCAGGAAATATTCACCTGGGCTGTGCAGAGTGCCCTGCTGAAGGTGCTGCAGCAGCATCCTGCACATCAGAAATGGAGCCTCAGTTTTACAGCTCTGAGGAGCTGCTGAGGTAATGTTCCCTGTGGGTGTTTTCGAGGGCTAAATAAGGGAACAAAAGTTACAGAGCAAACGAAACGCCAGGCCACTGGCAATTGAAATGCAGGAAAACATAGCTCAGGAAAGATGGAAGAGGTAAAATTGTGGAGGTTTGCTGCAGAATATAGATCAGGAGGAAAAGGTGTCTGAAGGGAGAAAAGCTGTATGACGAATTAGAAAAGAGTGAAAGTTGTTTAAATTGACAGCTGGAGTTCTCATTCAGGGTAAGATGGTAGAAATCATGTACATTTTACAGGCAAGTCTAAATGTGAATGAAAATTCTGTCACTATGAATGTAAAATCTCATGTTTTACTAGCACAGGTGGATTCTTTGTCGTGAGTGAAAATTGAGTCAATTACTACTTTTCAGAAGGCAAAGACTAGGATTGAAAAGCCAGGAAATGTCAGAATAAAACTACCTGAGGAAATTTCTTTCTCTGGTATGTATTGAGTATGGTTCAGGGAAACACATACAGCTTTTAACAGACTAAATCCAGTGCCAATGGATTTCCTAATTGCAGATTTCCAAGGATACAGATTAGAACCATTTCCCTCTGATTTCAGTGGAAATTAGGCAAATCAATTTTTTCCCCCCTCTGTCTCCTTAGTTTCAGCTAGGTACTCCAATGCCTTTGGAAAACAATCTTTTAATTATTTATCAGGTTCTGGCACAAAAGCTGAGCAAAAGTTCTGTGTGATAAGAAGTTACCACGTGCATCTTTCCTACCCCCAAGAACACAAACTCAGAGTTCAGAAGTGCTTCAGTGCCAGGAGCACTGCCTGAGCTGGAAACCCCCTTCTTTGTTGGTTTAGTCTGTAGTAGCAGCTTTTCCTTGCCATGGCTCAAGGTCCAGTGCTGGCTCACTTCAGGCTACCCGAGGTGAATACAGAAGGAATATTTAGCTGGGATAGTAACTTCTCCACTTGATTGCAACAGTCTGCAAATGAGGCTCTAGAAAGTGACAAAATATTTTGTTGATTGTTGTAGATGTTGCTTTGGGGTTTTTTTGTGTGTTGTGGTTGGTGGTTTTTTGTGGTGTTTTTTGTTTTTTGTTTTTTTTTAAGGGTGCTGGATATTTTTTCTCTGTTTTTATATGATCATATACTTCTTTTCACCAGGTTCCTGATATTCCCTCCCTGGATGGACAGTCCCAGTGTAAGAGAAGTAAGTGCAGTATTTTATCTTCACCAAGACAGTAAGTTCTGTGCAACATCTGAAACAAGTTTATCTCTCCAAAGACTCACTGTAGAATTTGACTATGATGAAATAACAATCTGGTGTTAATTTCACTGTGGCAGTTTCACTCCTCTGAAATGAAGGCATGATTCAACCCCTTTTACAGAGATTGAATTGTGCTGAAAAACAATTATACAGGTACTCTGCCTGGGGATTGACATCAGCCAATCTTCCCTGCTTGGATGTTGAACTTGAAAATGCCTTATTGTGCTTTTTCCTGGGTGGAAAGAGATCTGTGTGCCACTGACACTCAGCAGAGGTCTTTATGCTTAGCCCATGTGAGAGATGTTGTTTCAAAGCCTGAAAAACAATGGATAGATAAGTTTGTGTTAAAGATTTTAGAAGGCTTCACTCAATCCTCAGAATCTCTTCTGTTTTAAGGCATCTAAGGGAATGGTTTCTGTATCAAACTTGAATCAAGCTATGGCTTGAGAGAAATAAAATGAAATACCAATTTTCAAATAAATATTGATCCCAAATTCTAGTTGTAGCTGTCCTGCAAAGCAGACTGGGGGGGAGCCACCAGTGCTTTGAGAGAAGAACAGAAGGGCTGCTTCTTGAGTGCATTGTGGAAGTGAAAGTGGGCTCATGATGTCCCAGGAGCATTGCCAGCCTCCTGGGCTGCACAGCATCTTGGCAGGGTCAGCAAGAAGTCTCTCCAGCAATTAGTCACATGTAAAGTTAACAAGAGTAAGGTTTTGCAGCTCCTGCTGCAAGTTCTCTTAAGCAGGAGTAGTGTTTTCCCACACAAACAGGAATGGAATATTAGATTGTAGAATCTCTTTGACAGCAGAACAGTTCATAACTCAAATTTCAAGATGCTGGCACAAAATACTTTACAGTCAGTGCCATTCAATGAGTGCTTGGAAAACTATTTTAACCACTGGCAAAATTCCTTAACCTTGATCTTAGAAAAAACCTTTTATTCCTGTGCATGACAACATTCACCTGCTGACAACATAGAGTTCTCTGACATGTGTTGGATCAGCCTAAGGAAAATCAGGTGTTCTTATGAAAGAAATCTGTGATCACTTCTATTCTGAGTAGTAATGGTAATTTTAGATATTTATACTAAAATATTGAAGTGTTTAAGTCTTTATGCAAAGATTTGTCTAAAGAATTGTGCCTATCAGAGAGTTAGGTGACACCAGAGCTGAGGTTCAGAAACAACCCAGCAGACATGTTTTCCCAGTCCCCTGATTCCTTCTGGGAGCTGCCTACAGTGTCTGGAACTGCAAACTGCTGCCCATGCTGGGCACTGGCAGCAGAGGAACAGGGAGCAGCCTTGTCCCAGGGGTCTGCTGCTCTCGTGTCCCCCAGGACATGTGGCACCTGTGTCACTCAGTGCCAGCAGAGGATCAGGGAGCAGCCTTGTCCCAGGGGTCTGCTGCTCTCGTGTCCCCCCAGGACATGTGGCACCTGTGTCACTCAGTGCCAGGTGAGCAGAGACCATCCCAGGGCCTGTTTCCTGTTTCCATGCAGGAGTCTAAGGCAGCCTAGATGGTCTGTGCCTGTTTCTCCTTCCTGCCCACAAAAGCAGCCTTGGGTGACTCCTCAGGTGCAGGTGTTTACACTGTGGGTGCCTAAATACAGATAAAATGAATTCCACCAGGAATTAATTCAACTCTCTTGTTGAGAGAGATTGAAGGCTGTCTCCCGCTGTCTCCCATTTACCTTTTTCTCAGGCTGCTCTTGGCACCTGCTGGGCACCTGGTTCCCACTTTTTATGGCTGAGTTCTACATTTGCTTAGTGACATTAACAAGCCACATTAAGACTGTTGGTAATGGGTGGGTCTCCCCCATTTGGGGGTGTCAGAGCCACCTTCCCTGGTGCAGGCACTTCCCCAGCTGCTGCACAGCTGTGTGAGGCAGATGTCTCCAGGAAATCACCCTGTTGCTCAGTTACCAGGAGCTGGAAGTGTGGGAATAACTCGTGGATTAGTTGGCCTGTTGGACTAAAATGGAAAAAGGAAAGGTTTATTCATTAACTTGCAATTTCAATTTCAATGGTTTCAATACTTATTGCAGTTTTTGGAATAAACCAGTGATCAGAACAGCAGCAGCATTGCCATCCATCAGTGTAAACATTCCCAGCAATGACACAGAGCTGTGCCTGTGTCACAGCTTGGAGCTGCTATGTGAGCTGAGCACAATGGGTAATGCAACTGTTTATAGCAATTTTAGCAGCCTTTCAATCTTTTTAAATTAAGCTGCAAAAGTTAAGGGAAAAAAAAACAAACCAGAAGTAAAGCATAAAAAGGAGGTTTCATTGACAGTGTCAGCACCTCTGAAAAGGTCAAAGTACCCTTTATGGCCAAATCTGAAATTGGAAGAGTAAATCAGGTTTTCTGCTATTCTATGTCCTAAAATATCCAGGATTGTCCTGGCTATCAGGACACTACTGCAGCACTATTGTAACTGGTTGGTCTCTTCCAACCTAGTAATTCTGGGAATTCTGTGAACTAAAAACTAAGTAGAACATCAGAGGGAGTGTAAAATCACTCTAGGCAAGTGATAATGATAGGAACCTTGGTTGTTCCCTAAATTTCTACATTTGGATGGCAAAGTCTGAGCATTCTGGCTATAATGCTCTCTTGCCAGTGTTTCTTGCCTGGTGCTGTGCTGTGAATACCACAATGTTTGCACTTTCTGGTGTGTGTGGAGCTGTAATTTTCTACTGTTAGCACTTAAGCTGTGTGTAACTGCTTTGTGCAAATAGTGTTTTATTAAATATGCTTTTAGCACAACTTTCTTTGTTACCCCTGTTGCATGTGGGCCATTCCAGTGCTGATAAAAATACAAAGAGCTGTTCCTGTTGATCCCAAAAGTGATGTTAAACCTGAGGAAGAAATATGTAAGAAGCAGCTGAGAGGTAAGAGGTGGAAAGTTACTCATTTCTCCCCCAGAGGAAAAAAAGATGATTCAGAAATAAACAGTGTCCACCCTGGGATTGATGAGCAAATGAAAAGGAGTAATTTGGGGAGTCAGGAGTATTTTAAACCAACTTTTGTGATGTATTTTGTTACTCAGCTCACGCCACTGACAGGGCAGTGACGTAGCCTGCAAGGGCTCAGGCTAATGATTGCTGTGAGAATGAGCTCAGCAGCCTGTGCTGAATCAGTGCCTGCAGCTGGGAATCCCTCACACAGGGCAGATAAACCCCATCTTTGGATCAGAAAAGGCAGAACTGACAGCCCAGTGCTTGGGGAGCTGTAGTTCCTATGCCATTCTTACAGTTTATAGAATTTTAATTGCATCCAACAATTTCCCTTTGAATACAACAGAAGGTTTAACTTTTGGATTTTCATTTCCCCTGTCTCTCCTGCAACCTGTTCCCAGATGTTAAAAGCAAAAGCAGGACTCCCCTTTGGTTACCAGTGTCACTCTTGAGGGTTCTAAACAGTGCTGATGGTAAATAGGAATCTGGAATGGAAATATTCTTCTTCCTCTCTGGTAAACCAAGTCATCCATTGCTTCCTGCTCTGCTAATTCTCCTCAGTCACTTTCTGTAGCAAGGAAAAAGGTGTTAATGCAGGTAAAGGTGTTCAGGTGTCCAAGATCTTGCTGCAATGTGCATCTGCCACTTCTGCCATTGTACAGGGAGTTCTCTAACCTGTTGGATCCATGTATTCTTCAAAGCAGAGCAAAAAGCCTTGCTGAAAGGAGGGGTAGGGGGAATATATTGAATTATAGAATCATAGAATGGCCTGGGTTGGAAGAGACAATAAAAATCATCCAATTCCAACCCCCTGCCATGGGCAGGAGCATCTTCCACTATCCCAGGGTGCTCAGAGCCCCATCCAGCTTGGCCTTGGGCACTTCCAGGGATGGAGCATCCATGACTTCTCTGGGCAGCCTGTGCCAGGGCATCACCACCCTCCCAGGGAAGAATTTCTCCCCAATATCCCACCTAAACCCACTCTCTGTCAGTGTGAAGCCATTCCCCCATGTCCTATCATTCCATCCTTTTGTCACTAGTCTCTCTCCATCTTTCTGGTGAGTTCCCTTCAGTTCCTGGAAGGCCTCAGTTAGGCCCCCCCACAGCTATTGAATGACAGCATGAAGTCTCCCTAAATGCTCCTGTTAGGGGAAAAAAGAGAGGAATTAGGCATGTGTGGAAGTGCTGCTTCTGATTTAGTAACTGTGAGAACTCCCCAGCCCTTCCTCCCCAGCCCAGCCTCTTTGATAAGGAGCACAGACATCTGCAGAAGCTGCAGAGGGACCAGGAGCCACCCTCTGTGCTCCCCAGATTGATTCCACTGCAGGTGAATCACTGGCAAGTGCAAAGCAAAGGAAATCAGTCACCTCTTAGAGAAACTGCTGGTTTCCAAAAGAATTCCACACAGATTCATGCCAGCCCTCCACACCTGAGGCAGTGCCTAAGTTTTACCTAAGTTTTCTTTCAAACTATCCCACTTTTAAAAAATCAGATTTTTTTTTTTCTTCTCTGCAAACTGCTGCAAGAGAATGACAATCTGGCTTTGTCTTGAAACACTCTGAGTCTTTTAGCTGATGCTGTCTTGACAGCTCTGCTATTAATAGTGGCATTTTCCCTGCTGTTTAAAAAGGAGGCTGGTGCTGAACTGGGAATCAGTCATGTTCATAATAATCTTTCACCAAGGGTAGATGCAGTCTGAGAGCTGACGTAGGAGAATTTACGTTGCCAATACCATGAAACATTAATGAACTTATTTATGGCACGTCAGCACACCTAGCTGCAAAATAACACAGCCCTTCTTCTTCAAGAAGTGCAGGAGGGCTGGATTTACAGCATGCCTGAATCATTGTGACCTGACCTTTTCTTTCTGCCTGGAGATGAGAAAAGCCTTTGATAAGCACAGGGAACATGAAGAGGAACATGGGACTGTCTTTCCACTGTAAGAAGTCCCTAAAAATTCATTAGAAGTTTAGCACATGCATCTGAAAGCATGCAGTGGATTTTTGGTCTGTTTTGGGAATTTCTTTTACACCACATATTGCTGTTTCCTCCCATTTAGCAGCAAATCCACTTTTGGCTGAGCTCATCCTTGATAACAGAGTTCAGGCATGGTGTGAAAAGTCAGTCCTTAAATGATTCCTAAAAGTCAGTCCTAAAAGTCCTCACAAATGATTTAGGAGCTACAAGAGGCATGGTTGGGCCAAAAGGTGGTGGGGTTTTTTTGCAGTAAATGGTTATTGAGCCAAACACCCAGTGGAAAATTGAAAGCATGGCATTATTGTGGGGAGGGTGAAATGAGGCTCTGGAACATTTCAGCCATTAAGATGTTGAAATAATTTCATATTGACACATTGAGCCAATGAGTGATACATTTCCATGGGAAAAAAGCTGAAAAGTCACCTTAGGAAAGCATTTGGTTGAGAAAAGAGCCTTGTGCAGGGCAGCAGAGAGGCACAGACCTCAGGAGCAGTGTCTGTAAAATCCCCAGGTGTTGGATACCTACTGTACATTTAGAGTGGGTATCTTGAATTCTGCTTTTCATTTCTGAGTATTTTCTGTTCCATCAACTACTGTCTGCATAGGTAGTCTTTTTATTATTTTATTATTATTATTTTTCTTGATTTGCAGGATTCCTACACATTTCCACTCTGGCTAGTGGCCATGATTCTAGTGACTGTAGACTTGATATTTTTAGTTTTCACAGAGTTCCCGTGGGCTGCAAATGGCTCTTTTCATTTTAGAGAGCTTTCACATCCCCACATGCTTACTGGAGTTGTGTTCATGCTTAGGATATTGTGTTTAAAATTGAGCAATGACATATATAAAAATATAATAATAATAATAACAACAACAACAACAACAACAACAACAATAATAATAATAATAATTATTATTGTTGTTATTATTATTATTAAAAAAATGAGTAATGTCATATATAATTTCATGTCAACAGCACATTTCATGCTTCATGTAAACGAGGGGTTAACACATTCTTAAACCATTTTTTAGGATGTTGTCATAAGCAGGCATAATCTTCATGGTGCTGTGGATCTCTAGAGCCCACTGCTTCAAGTCATACCTCATCCTGCTGCCTTTTCTCATACTCATAACAATTTGTAGAAGTTAAAAAAGCCACTGTTGAAGGAACTGTAGGAATTATCTCCATAGAGGTGAGGTATTTTTTATCAGAAACTCTCAAAGCTACACTGTTATTGAAGCCAGCACTTGAATTTTGCCTGCCAAAAGAGGATGTATATTTCATGCAACTTTAACCTTTCTGAGAAAGAGTAACTATTCCAGGGGATCCTAGGAAAATTTCCCATGCTTTAAAAATGAGATGTTTGTAGCAAAGCCGTGCTCACAGGTGCCTGATTCCCAAAAGATCCTGGATCTTCCTCTCAGATGTTTCACACCCCCTAGGACTGAGCTGAGTCCAGAGTGCCCAGAAAGGCCAGGAGTGTCACCTTTAGCCTCAGCCTGGTGGCATCTCTGCTCACAAAGCTCCTTGTCACACCCCAGATGCTCCTGGAGGGATGGAGAGTGAAGTGAAATGCTATCAGGTTACATAAACCACTGATGGATGGATGGATGAATCACAGGTAATGTCATTTTTTCCAGAGGAAAAGGCTCCAGAGAGACTTTGAGGCTTTGAAATGCCAGTCAACCTGCAGTTTGTTCCTTCAGCTTTTCTGAGGATGTTCCTGAGACAATTTGCCTCTGAGCTGATCACCCAACAAATCCCTTTGTACTTCAGCTAGGAAGTACTGCCCAAAAGGATACAATTAGGTTTTCAGTGTTCTGGAAAGCTGTTTTGACAACTGAAGCATTTATGTTTCCTAACATTTAAAACCAGAGGTTTGTACAGCAGAATATCTTCCAGACTTGCAACAAATTTTATGAAGAATAAGGAATTTTATGTCCCATAAATTTTGTTGTAAGGCTAGAGGGCGTGAATATGTTTTGCCAAAACAAAAGCAAAGCCCCCAGATCCGTGCCAGTGCAAATCAATGTGCTAAATTGCTTCCTTAAGGCAGAAATTGTTATGGCAGTACCCCTGGTTTAAATAAATAACCAGTTATGAAGCCAGACAGCAGTAATGCTTTGCTCCTATGCAGTATTATCTCCAAGGAATGGGTCTGAAGGCTTTTTAGAAAAGTCTGTTTATTGTTTTTATTGTATTTTTATTTTTATTATTTTTATTTTTTTTTATTGTGTTGCATGGGAAAAATTTGAAGCAATCATGAGTTGAAAGGGATGAGTAGAGTGGATGGCAGAGTTGAGGACAGAGGATAGATCTGAATTTTTATTTAGCCTGTAGCTGACCTGAGTTCCACTGAGGTGAAAGGGAAGGAAATCTCACTGGATGGTCAAAGGAAATGTGAATTCAGGCTCAAACTGGGCAGGAAGTTTTGTGTCTGTGTTTCTGCATATACAGGGGTAAACATCACCATGCATTTTTTACTAAATGGAGATGGATGCTTTTCTGCCTGGTTTGAGTAGATCCAGGTCTTCCCTCTGAGTCTCTTCACCAGTCACTACAATGAGACCTTGTGGCTCCTCTTGATTAGTTTGGTATAAACACTGCCTATATTAATGCATTCTAGATTGATGGAGAATCAGTTAAATTATTATATCTTTCCTTATTTTGCAGCCTTCTTCTATTTCTTTTGAGGAAGTAGGCTCCCAAAATATCTTGAGCAGGGTTTTTATTTATTAATGCAGATGCTGGGACCCCTTTGAGTGGGTGAAAGGAGTGAAAATGCTGTGGAAGAGTCTTTTTTGTGAGGCTCCTGTGCTCAGTTCTGCTGGTCTGTTCAAAGGTTGAAATTTGCAGTGAAGTTTTGGAGTGTGGACCCAGATCAGGGCACAACCCTGAGAAGCAAATTCTGTGCTGTCCTTGTAAGAAACTCTCCATTTGCCTGGGAGGAGCATGGCTGCTCAGCTACCACAGCTCTGCACTGCCAGAGATTTCAGCAGACACTTCTGAGAAATAAAATGGTTTTAAACACTGCCCTGGATCTGAGCTGATGGGGGAGATGATGGTGAACATCCTCTGGCATGCCATCCTCAGCCCCTGGGTGCTGTGGTTCTGTGCAGCTCACATTGCCAGCTGAGGTTCTGTGCAGGTGCAGCTCACATTCCCAGCTGTGGTTCTGTGCAGATGCAGCTCACATTGCCAGCTGTGGTTCTGTACAGATGCAGCTCACATTGCCAGCTGTGGTTCTGTGCAGCTCACATTGCCAGCTGTGGTTCTGTACAGATGCAGCTCACATTGTCAGCTGTGGTTCTGTGCAGGTGCAGCTCACATTCCCAGCTGTGGTTCTGTGCAGATGCAGCTCACATTGCCAGCTGTGGTTCTGTGCAG
>JANIJU010003063.1:70417569-70436179 GCA_025504685.1 Leucosticte australis | reverse complement strand
GCAGCTCACGTTCCCAGCTGTGGTTCTGTGCAGATGCAGCTCACATTGCCAGCTGTGGTTCTGTGCAGGTGCAGCTCACATTCCCAGCTTTTCATGGATTGGGAATGGCTGCTTGCAGCTGCAGAGCTGGCAAAGGGCTATTGGACCTTAGAGGTTTCAAAATAAGGTGTTTTGTTTGGAGTGAGGTCAGAATTGTCCTTTTTTGGCAGGTAAATCATCATGACACATAACACTGAGACTAGGACCAATAATGGATTGTACTCTGCATTTTTCACTGAGGACTTGAAGGTGTATCTACTGATTCTTAGATGAGATGTCTAATGGACTTAATTGAATTCAAGTGGTCTCTTCTTGTTGTGCAAACCAGAACTATTTGTGCTTGGTCATGTTTTGCAATGCCCAGTAATCAGTAAGCTAATCTCATTCCCCTCTCCCTTTCTGACCCTTTCCTAAAGTCCACCCAGCCTGGAAATTTGCACACTTAGGTGCACTCCTAAAGTTCCTCTCTTGCTTGTGGGTGCTCTCTGGATGTCTGCAGTGGACAGGAGTGTCAGCACCTCACACTCAGAGATCTGACACAGATGTAGCCCTTGGCCTTTTTTTTTTTTTTTTTTTTGCAGGGAAGAGAATGAGATGGGCTTAATTTTCCTTTTGAGAACTCAGTGCATGTCTGTCACATCTGAGCACTCCAAAATGCACAGCTGACACAATTTGGCAAAACCACAAGTTGCCCCATACTTGGTTAATTTTCAACAATGTAGATTTAAAGTCCAAGTTCGAGTGCCCCATATCAGTGATTTCTTGCAGAAAAGTTTTCAAAACTGTAAGTACCTCATTGTTTTGCCATGAGGATATTTTCCTTTGTCTCAGTCTAACATTAGTGTAATTGCATTTGAGTAACAGTTTGAACTGTATCTAGTAAAACAAGATTTCAAAAAGCTTTTTGCAACCAGAAAAAAAAAAATTAGTTAAAAATTCTGCCACCATAATTGCTTTCTGAATCATTATGTTTTGTGATTTTTAACCCTGTAAACAAAATAAAGATGTGGCAGTTTATCTGTATGACTAAGCTGAGCTAAATGGAAGATGAATTTTACTTTGAAAGTGGCAAATCCTCTTGGGACTTAGGCAAGGCAATTTGCAAAACCTTGCATCATCAACTTTAAATCCAGATATTGGGGTGCTTTTTTCCTTTTTATTAGTTAGCTAGAGTGATGATGCCTTGTGCAGGCTGACCTGGAGCAGAGGCTGGGCAGAGTTCCAGAATAAAGCAGGGATTTATTCAAAGGATCTCCTCCTTGGATGCACCTTGGGCTGCACCAGAGCCCAGCCAGGGCTGCACCCAAGATGACCCAAAATGGCCCCAAAATGCCCGGCCGGGCACGGGGTCTCTCCCTGGGATCAGTTCTGCTCCATTTGCACCTTGCAGTTCATTGTCCCATTCCAGCCCCAGTCCAGGCAGTCCCACCCTGCTTGTTTTTCTCTCTCCAGCCCACGGGGTTTGTGCTCCTGGCCTGAGATTTGGCTCATTTGTCCTTGGTGCCCAGCTGGAGCAGGAATTGTTTTGTCTCCCTGCTCTGTGCACAGAGCTCACCATCCCATAATGTGAAGCTCAGAACTGCACACTAAAGCAGCACAGAACCTGAAAAACATAAAAGCTAAACCTGAGGCATCAGTGAAATGTGATTTAATGTGATGGTTTGTGTGGGACAAGGGGGTCCAAAGTGATGTCTCAGAGCTTGCCTGCCTGCTGCTGTCAGCTGCCCCAAACCAGCCTCTCTTGGTCCTCACTGGAAGGCTCAGCTTTGGTTTTAAGCCAGCCTTGTCCAGCCCAGGTCCCCCCAGGTGCTCTGTGTCCTCCAGCTGCTTTGAGCTGCCCCCACAGTGAGAAATCTCTGTGCCTGTGCAGGGTGGGTGTCTTCTGATCACCTGTCTGTCCTTCTGGCTGCCCCTGCAGGTTCACTCAGTGGAGAGGACTGAAGAGGCAGTTCTGGGGCATTGCCAACTTCCTGGCCTGCCACAGATATGTCACCAGCTCAGTGCAGAAGTGGAGGGAGGAATTTTACTGCCCTGTTCCCTGAAATTTCAGTGGCATTGCAGGCTTGTGAGAGGGATTCAGGTGCAGGTGCTCACGTGACAGCTGGTAGGTCAGTAAGAACCCGAGGGCAAACTTTTGCATACCCATTTTAATATAACTGTATTTTAACAGAGCTATATTTTGGCCTGTTTAATGAGCTACAGAGGTTTGCAGGTGAGTCTGAAGAGCCCAAGAGTGTAACCAAGGAACCCAAGAGGAATGTCCAATGGAGAGCAGGTAGATGGAGAAGGGAGTGGGAGCACACCTGGTTCATGGGACCAAGAAATGTGTGTTCATAGGCACAGAAATGGTAATTTCAATTCTAACCTGGACTTAAATGGGGTGTGAGTGCACCTGAGCTGAGTGAGTTATGCACCTGTGTCTTTCTGATAATTCAGGCTGTTAGTCTGGGTTGGCATCAGTAGCATTTGATGAAGTGTGACCCCAAAATATTATAAAGCTGGGGAAAGCAATTTCAGAAACAGAGCTGGAAATAATGATTCTGTCTACTTGGTTATTCAATTAATAATCTTAATAATCTTCCCAGTAAAAAAATTGGTTGAAATGCTTTTTTCCCTGGATCATAATTTATGCTCTGAGGGAAGGTATGAATAATTAAAGGCAAACAATGCTGTTTTGACTGCTGTAATTGCATGAGGAGCAGTGTGATGTGTCTGATTCCCCCAGTCAGGTAACAGGTTGCTGTCTGGTATCCTGTAGCACCAGGGGGGAAAACCTGCAATTGGCCAGATGATGTGTGTGACAGTGAAATGCAGGGAAATGCAGTGGAACTGTACAGAAAGGGAAAGAATCCCTTTGCCAGCTCCTAGAAGAGGACAGATATAGAGCACTGTCATGTGTTGGTATTGCTGGTGGGCTTCAGAGAAAAGCAGTATTTTAGATAAAGCATAAATGATTCCCTGGGATATAAATTTTATTTCAAATTGAAAAAAAAAAAAAAAAAGGGGAAAAAAAAAAAGCTGTACTAGCACAGTTTAGTCCTGTGATTGAACACAGTTTGTAGAAGTATCTGTGAGCAAAGCAGAGATAAAATCTCTGTATCTATCACAGCTCATTGTACACAGTTTGTAGAAGTGTCTGTGAGCAAAGCAGAGAGAAAATCTCTGTATCTATCAGACTCATTGTCTGAGTGCTGAGCACCTCCAGTTAATTGTAAGGTATTTCCAGGAAGGCTGTAATAATGCATTATGCTTTTAAAAACTGCAAGTGAGAAGGCAGCCACAGAAGGAGTTAATGCCTGTGGCCTTGCTAGGAATCAAGTTAGTTAGGAAACACATTTGAGAGGATTAACATTGTTGTAGAAATGAATGTTTGGAGAGATTGGCCAGGAGGGTGCTGAGGTGAAGAATTTCAAAGGCAGCTGAGTCCTGTTGGTGGGCTGGTCAAGCTTCTCCCCATCCCTGGACCCATGAGGTGGAAAGCACAGGGCAGAGCAGGTGCTGCAGGATCCCTTGGGAGGTGTAGCCCAGACCAAAGAGGAAATTCACCTGTACCCATCCTGCCTCTCAGGTAGGGCTCTGCCTTGCCCTGGTTTTCTTCAGCTTACTCCATCAGGCCTCAGGGAACTCTATTGCATAATTTAATTTAATGGAGTCTCTGTAGGAGCCCTTGGAATGAATAGAACCAAATTTTGATTCATTGTGCAAACCCTCAGATGTGTTGGGGCTTTTAGAGGTCACTCTATCCAATCCCTGGAGTAAACTTCTCCTTCTTTGAACACACTTTTGGAATATATGTAAAATGTTAAGAGAGCAGGCAGCCTAGCATTGGGAGACACTCTAATCATCAAGTTGAGATGGGGATAAGCAAAAGTAGGCAGATGAATAAAGAGGAATGTTTTTGGCAATCTTGGGAGGGGAAGGAGAATGGAGTCTGTTTTGTGTCCATTTAGAGCTTGAGTTGGTCTGGTGCTTTTGGTTTTAGTTTGTTTTCCTCTAATTTTAATGCCAAGAGGTTAATGTCTCTATTCTAACCAAGTTATTTCATTTAGAATAAAACCCATCAGCTGGTAGGCTTTGTTGCAATCCAGTTTGCAATTATTGAAGGAAAATGCTAAAATATCAAATCTCTCAGAAGGAATATCATCTTTCTGCAAACATGGGACAAAACCTTTTTTCTTTTCTCTCTTTTTTTTTCCAACACTGTAATGGGATGGCTGGCAGACTCAGAAACAGACACCAGTGTCAGTTAAAAAAGGCAACATGAAGGAGCCTGAGAAGCCACATGCAGAGGACAAATTCTGCTGCATTTCCAAGCTGAAGGTACAGAAATATTTTGGTGATTTGGTAGGAGCACACAACTGTAATTACTTGCATTTACAGTATTTTGGTAGAAGTTACAGCCTAGATTAAAGGAATGGGTAAGCTGTTCTTTTTTACCCTTGATGCCCTTACAAAAGTTTGGAAACAGCTGTGCTGGTTTTTGCTCTCCCTGAACTTTCCACTCTGGGATATGTTGGAGGTGTTGATTGATTGCTGCTTTGGAGCTCCACCACTGTCTTTGTACAATCCCTCCAGCCTAACACATTTACCCTTCCTTAAAGCTGTGAAATGAGCTTTACTGCCTGGGATGTGGCAGTAAAAACTGCCTGTTGATCTTGACTGGTAATTCAAGTTGTCAAGGAATGCTAGAAAATCTTGTAAAATAACTTTTTAAAAAATAGTAATTAAAAACCCAAATGCATTTATTTTGCTTTTTAGCTTTTGCAGCAGATGTGTGTAAAAATAATTTTGATTTCCTTTCATAAATGCTGTTTATAAAGAATCCTGAAGTTAAAAGGCTTTGAATACTGCTGCCCTCATTAATTTTAACTTTTTAGCTGTCAGTAGCTACTGTCTGTCTTGTAAAAAGGACCTGTTATTTCTCCTTTTGGTTGAAATTACTTGTTCTGGCCTCGTGAGCTCTGCTGAGGTGGGAGAGCAGATCCTGGGAGGAGCAATTCCTCTAAAGGGAAGGATCTCAGTTCTGCAAGCCGTTTGGCATTTGGGTGAACAGGGAAGGTCCTGCAGGTGGCAACCTTGCAGCAGGCACTGCTGCCTTGCCTGGGGTTTCTGGGGGCAGTCTTGGTCAGTTAGAGAAGATGAAGAACAATTTGGTTTTTTGTGGGTTTTTTTTTGTGTGTGTGTGTTTTGTTTTGTTTTTTTTATTGTTTGTTTGTTCAGCACAGCCATAACTCTAGACAGGAATAGGTGATGGGATTTACACACACACCAGTGGAACAGAACTGCTCACTTTTCTAACTGGAAGCACACCTTCACTGGAGGAAACAACCAAGGAAAATTCATAAATATGTAATTTTTTATGCATTCTTCCCTTCCTTTCCTAGGTATTTCTGCTGGCACTGTCACTTGCCTTCCTGGGGAAAACCATGTCTGGTGCTTACATGAACAGCATGTACACACAGATAGAGAAACAATTTAATATCCCAGCTTCTCTAGTGGGCATCATTAATGGAAGCTTTGAAATTGGTAATCTCTCATTTTGATATTTCTGATTCTTTGAAAATGTAATATGTGGTCTGAGCATGTCTTAGTGACTCTCATCTGCTCTCAGTCACTCTGTGTGACAATAGTGGCCAACTCTGTCATTCCTCTGAGCTGATATCTAATCATTTCATGTCTTGGCAATGAGTAGGACCATGTGAATGTGCAAACTGAGGTTTAAAAACTGCTTCAGCTGATTTCTGCACTATCATAAGATGTGACAGAGCAACTAAAAAACCAGAACTAGTTTATGAGATGTTTTCTTCAGAAATATTCAATACACAAAAAAACCAGCTGTGTAAACTTTGTCTGAATTTAAGGTCATATTTAGCATTTTGCAGTTCCTTTAATTGAACTTGGTTGGAGTGCATTGTGAATCCTTTCCTAAACTCAATAATATAACATTTTTACCTATACAACTGTCCTTGCAAAGAAAGTTTCCAGTTCTACTTGTCGTGCCCCTTACCTGGCCTGTCAGTAAGTTTTATTGTCCAGTGATAAACCTAAATGTGCATTTTTTAGTGTCATTCAAGGCACTGATTCAGCACAGCCTGTTTAGAAATGCTGCATAAAAAAGGCATTGTTTTCTTTCAGAGCATGACGCTCGTCACTCAGAGACATGATTTTGTTCTTCTGACAAAAAGATCATAAAATTAGTAGGTGTAAAATGATTAAATTGCTATTTTTGTAGGGCCTGATTCATAACATGAAGCTTGATTCTTTTCTTAGTTGCATAGCAATAAATGGAGAAAATCAACTGCTTCTAAGTGAAAGTGGAGGAGAGGAAAATGAAGATTTTTAGTACATTTTTGTTTTTAAATGTTACTAGGTTTAAAAACCTGTGGGGTTTTTATTATTAAGCAATTAATAAAATTAATATTAAATTATTATTCTTTTTTTTTTTGTATGATGGTCCTTTTGTGTTTATTATTTTCAGTACAAAAATACTATGATATACACTTCTGTATTTCCCTACACGTTACCAAAGAAAGTATCCTAGGGGAATATTCCTAATAATATTCCTATATTATTCTGCAGTCCCTGGGCCTGATCTCTGTGCCATTAGTGGGAGATTTCTCCTCTATAAAGGTGCACTCAAAAGTCTCTCTCACTGTGATCTCTTTCCCATCCTGCCTTTTATTCTCATGTTCTCTTCATGTGATGTAACTCTCCCAAAAAAGAGCAGAGCAGGGAATTACTGCACCGTGTAGGCAGTTCCCTGTCTAGTGACACTTTCCAAAGACAAAAAAAGAAGCAGAAGCTGAGCTCACAAGACATGCTCAAGTTTGTGACTATTATGGGATGCCTTGGTTGGCAGATGGTGACCCAGGTTCTCTTTGCAGGTAACTTGCTGCTGATAGCATTTGTGAGTTACTTTGGAGCAAAGCTTCACAGACCCAGAATAATTGCTTTGGGCTGCACAGTTCTGTCCTTTGGATGCCTTTTGATATCACTTCCTCATTTTCTGTTTGGGAGGTGAGTGTTGTGCTTCACCCACAGCAGCCTCTGTGGTGCTTGCTGGCATTAACCCTTTCATCCTTCCACTGAGGGTGCTGCTCATGGAGAGAGACATTGCTGAGCATGGATTCAGTCTGATCATGGCAGATTCCTTGGGTTTGCTGCTGAGGTGGCTCCAAAAGTCAGTCACCACCTCCTGAGGAGAGTCACCCCTCTGCTGGGCACCTGCCCTTGCCTTTGCCTTCCTGCTTTTGCTCCCCCTTGCACGGGCTCTCCCAGGTAACACCTGTGATACTCTCACTTTTAGCTCTTACCTGCTTGGATGGGCAATGGAAACTGGGATTTTTGAAGATCCCTTGGTCTGGAACCTGGATGAGAGATCATACCTGGTCACTGTGTTGGCAAGAATGAAATTATCTAAATTGGGTATTATCAATCATCACAAACTGGCACAACAAAATGAAAGTGTTATGTAAATCTTTTTTAACCTGAACAATGCAGAGTGAAAATTGGGACTCTGTCTTCTCCACACTTCTAGGAATTTATTCAGAGAAAGAGACCTCCCAGAGGATAAGGAATAGATGTTTCTCAAGCTATTTGCACTGCCAAATTAATTTCTTATATCCACAGTGCAGAGATGCTGTCTACCTGTTCTGACTAAAAGAATAGCTAAAAGCAAATTTAGTACTGACCATTTTGTACTGACCATAATGATCCTTCAACTCCTTTGAAGTTATTTTTTGTTTGGCTTAAGAAAAAATAGTAATGTAAGCTTGGGTAGGCTTGAATCAGCAAGGTGGTTTTGATCCTTCAGTCTTGTGTCCAGTGTGGAATGGCTCTGGCTGCCTACTCTTACAGGAAGTTCCATGACTCCAGCACAGACAAATGAGAGGGTTCTCATGAATATCTTCTGGACCTGTACATGCTTCCTTTCCTTTCTTTCCAACAGGTATCACATTGAAAGCAGCATTTCACAACGGGAAAATGTTTCAGTGGTGCCTCTGTGCCTTGTTAATCAAAACTTGTCCTCTTTGCCCACAGAGGAACCATCAACAGGTCTGACTTTTCCTATGTCTGTTAATGGGTTTTTTTTCTGTGTCTATGGTGACTAAATAAATGGATTTTTGCTTTTATTAGCCATCCCTTCAGGGTTCTGCTTCTGATCAGTGCTTTTTGAAGGCCTAGAAACTAGAGGTCAGGAAATTTCCTGGCCTTTGTGTTTCTTTGGTCTGTGACTCCAGAGCTAAAACATTTCTTTCATGCAGTTTTCACCTTATCCAGGCAGTTCAGTTAACATCCCTGGCAGTCCACTTTGGGACAGTATAGCCCCAGGCTGTTCTCACAAATATTCCTCTTTTTAACTTGAAATTCTATGATAGCATGAGGAGGTGGGAAGCATATTTCAGCAATGGGTAAGAGGCATAAGGATGTTTTTTTTGTTGTACCATGTGGGAAATAAAAGAATGAGAAACAGAGCTAGAAGTAAAATATAGATCTCACTTCCCTTTAGAGAAAATGGCTTAAACTAGGCTAAAACTCATCTGTGAGACTGAGACATGGATGTGCACTAGGAATGTGCATGTGAAGGAACTACTGGGAAGTCAGAGGGCTCAGAGGAAACCATTCAATGAGCACACACAAGATTCTCATGCTGAGGGTGGCATTAACCTCCTGGGCTTTAGCTAGCCCAAAGGGAAGCTCTCAGCCTGAGCCATCCCTTCAGACTCCCTTGGCTGCTGGGCAAGGAGACCACAGAAATCAGAGCTTGCTGTAGGGGGCAAGAGAGCTGACAGTGGGGACAGCAGCATCATAAAGCCACCCAGGACAGACAGACATGCTCTGTACCTCAGGATGGACCAGATGGCCTCTTGGGTGGGGCTCTGGCTGCTGGGAACTTTGGTGATTGCTGGATGGTAGAGGTGAGGTGAGCTGAGCCCCAGAGCTCAGTTCCCTCAGGGTGTGCTGAGCTGGATCCCACTGCTGTAACACCTGGAGGTGGGGGCATCCAACCTTGGCCTCGTGCTGGGCTTCTCTGGGTCTCCATTCAGTGATGGGTGCACCTGCCAAGCTTTCCCAGGACACACATCAGTCCAGATGTTAATTTTTGCATCTTTGCAAAAGGAAGTGAAATCTGCACATCTAACAGCTCTTGGCATTAACCTTTCAGTTGAAGATTTTAGATACTTTCTGACTTTTTTCCCATTTTATAAATGCAAAAATAAAGGCATAGAAAGGTAAATAATTTTTATCTAAATGATGTACAGCTACTCAATATGCACATAGATCCCATAAACCCTCATGGCTATGAATATGCTTGGGTAAAGTGATTGTTCATTAAATAATTTTCATCTAAATTATCTACAGCTATTCAATATGCACTTAGATCCTCATGCCTATGAATATACTTGGGTTTATTAAATAATGGTGATTGTTTATGAAATAATTTTCTTTTAAATGATGTACAACCACTCAATATGCACATAGATCCCACAGATCCTCATGTCTTTGGATATACTTGGGGAAAGATGATTGTTTCTTTATTAAATAATTTTCATCTAAGTTATGTCCATCCACTCAATATGCACATAGAACCCAAAAATCCTCATGCCTATCAACATACTTGGGTAAGATGATTGTTTATGAAATAATTTTCATTTGAATTATGTACATCCACTCAATATGCACATAGAACCCAAAAATTCTCATGCCTATGAATACACTTGGGTAAGATGATTGTTTCTTTATTGGTTTATGGACAAGCCAGACTGTGATATTCATATATCTGAGTCCATTTCCTGTGTGAAGGGAAAACTGGACTGAATGTGACCCCATCTGCACGTGGATTGCTTCACCTGTGCTTGGTGACAGCAATTTAACATTAGAACAGGAGAGCTGGGTTTCATCTGTGGTCAGGCACCCCGAAAGGCAGCAGCTGCTGCTAACAGAGCTGGTTCTTTTTGGTTAATTTGCACTGAGAAATCTCAGCATGATAAACTGGGAGAGAGCAGTGCAATCTGAAGCAGACTATGGGATGAAGAAATCCCAGTTCAAGGAGAGAGAGGAAGTAAAAAAGTATTGTGACCTGTTATTCATCTTTTCTTTTTATAGGACAGGCTTACCCACCAAAGCTAAGCCATTGGTCAATTCTTTGTCTCTAGGTTTTCATTAATAGTTGGGACTAAAACATTCATTCTGACTTTTTGTTTCATCCACAGAATGTGAACAAGAGCCTGGGTCCCTGCTGTGGATTTTTGTGATGGTTGGAAACATCGTGCGAGGGATGGGGGAAACTCCCATCATGCCTTTAGGCATTTCCTATTTGGAGGATTTTGCCAAAGCAGAGAATTCACCTTTCTACCTGGGTAAATCCACCCTGTTGGGATAATTCACCTTTCTACCTGGGGAAATCCACCCTGCTGGGGTAATTCACCTTTCTACCTGGGGAAATCCACCCTGTTGTGGTAATTCACCTTTCTACCTGGGTAAATCCCCCCTGTTGGGATAATTCACCTTTCTACCTGGGTAAATCCCCCCTGTTGGGATAATTCACCTTTCTACCTGGGTAAATCCCCCCTGTTGGGATAATTCACCTTTCTACCTGGGGAAATCCACCCTGTTGGGATAATTCACCTTTCTACCTGGGTAAATCCCCCCTGTTGGGGTAATTCACCTTTCTACCTGGGTAAATCCCCCCTGTTGGGATAATTCACCTTTCTACCTGGGTAAATCCCCCCTGTTGGGATAATTCACCTTTCTACCTGGGGAAATCCACCCTGTTGGGATAATTCACCTTTTACCTGGGTAAATCCCCCCTGTTGGGATAATTCACCTTTTACCTGGGTAAATCCACCCTGTTGGGATAATTCACCTTTTACCTGGGTAAATCCACCCTGTTGGGGTAATTCACCTTTCTACCTGGGTAAATCCACCCTGTTGGGGTAATTCACCTTTCTACCTGGGGAAATCCACCCTGTTGTGGTAATTCACCTTTCTACCTGGGGAAATCCACCCTGTTGGGGTAATTCACCTTTCTACCTGGGGAAATCCACCCTGTTGGGATAATTCACCTTTCTACCTGGGGAAATCCACCCTGTTGGGGTAATTCCCCTTCTCCAAACACACCCACACAAGCAAAAGCAAAAGAAAGGATTATTGTAATGCCCTTCAGTCCAATAAAGGAAGGCAGAAAACAGTAATTATCAAAACAATAATATTTTAGAACTTGTAATTTAACCAGAGAGAAACCTGTTGGAATGAGGCCATTTTTAGGTGCAAATGCTTTTCCAGTAGAGCTGTCCTAGCCATATGTAACAATTCCAAGGTAATTGTGACTGGGTTCTAATTTAGAATGTTTTCTCTTTTTCCTACTCTAGCATGTCTACACACAGCAACTGTAATTGGCCCCTTCCTTGGATTGTTGTTGGCTTCATTCTGTGCAGAGCTGTTTGTTGACATTGGATCAGTAGGTGCAGGTAATGGGTGAACATATAAAACCTTATTTTAAAGTCTGTAGTTGGTGTATTTTTCAGAGCTAAAAGGTGTTTCCTTGGTAATGTGAGTTAACCCTACCTGAGTTCATTGGTGTTCATTTTAGAATGGAAGATCTGGGTATAATATTAGACTCATATATGCACAAATCCATCTGCTTGTAAATTATTTGATGAAAAATTGTGTCACCTGGCTTAACAGAGGAAAGGACTAGAATTAATTGAATACAAGCCACTGAAATTTGCCAGAAAAGTAGCAACATTAGCAAAGAAAACTGGAGAATATTCTCCCTCACGAGCCTTGTTTTAAGAATCATGAAAATGCTATTGTGTCAGAGATGACTGGGAAAGCCCAAGATGAGAGCAAAGAATGTTTCTGAAGTGATCAAGAGGTCTGCTTTTGTGTTTTATTCCAGATGAGATAACTATAGCAGCCACTGATGCCCGCTGGGTTGGAGCATGGTGGCTGGGCATTTTGATCTGTGCACTGCTCAATCTCCTGGTGGCAATTCCATTCTGGTTCTTGCCCAAGTCCCTGGTGAAGGAAGGTGAAGCCAATGAGCCCGAGGAGACAAGTGAAAAAAGTGCAACACCATTGCAAGAAAACGATAAGAATGAAACCAAACAGACCATGTATGAAATTGCTAAAGGCAAGTTGTGTTGCATTTTATTTCCTTCTGACTTTAGAACCAAGGTGGGAACTCTGTGTAATTAAAGGTGGGTCCAAGACGTGCAGTGCCTGCTCTGTTGTGATGTCTCTGCAGTTCAAGGGATTTAGAGGAGTTTAGAATGGCTCCTTGCAGAGGAGGAAAGCTGATGTCATAGATCTGGGATCTGGAGCCTTCCTTTCCCCTCCTGCAATTCGGGTGCATGTAGATCTCTTCCCAAGAGTGGGCTGAAGCTCTGAAATCTGGATAGGAATCTGGGGATGAGGTGCAGATACTGACTGCTTGTACCCCACATTCACTGTGCAGAAAGGCAGAAACCCAACATAAATCTTGTGCATTTCTTGAGTCCAGTTGAAAGCCCCAAAAGGGAATTGACAGGTGCTTAAGTGTCTCATTAACATTTAATTACTGCTCAACAAAGATGAATCTGATTCACATTTATCCATGTCACCACTGGCAGCTTTCACATCCATGGTCTTTCAAATCCATGTATCTGTAAGAGGATGGTTTTTTCCTTCCTTATTTGAAGGAAACATCCTTCCTACATTTCCTGGCTGGAAATGTAAGTGAATAAACTATGGCAAAGGCTATGATCTTCAGAGCAGAAGAGCCCTGTCCTGCTCAGAGCCCTCTGACAGGACCTCAGAAATTTTCAGCAGGTAAATTCCGAGTGGCAGCTGCCTCTCTGTGCTGTTTCCAGCTGGGTCCTGCAGATTCACCACACCCAGAGTGAGTCCTTAGGTCCTGGCTGACATTGCAGCTTCATTTTGATAAGCAGAGCCTCTCTTTCTGCTGTCACCTAGCTTTAAATGAATCCATGAATAAAATACTGCTCTCCCAGCTCAGCTGGGGCTCCTTTGTGCTCCAGGGCTATAGAATTGTGCTCTTTGTTGACAAAGTGACTAAACTATCTTTTGTCTCCTTAAAAAGGAAATAAGTCTAGAAGTTTCTCAATTAAGTCAAAAAGGCATCTCATAGGACTTAGAAGACTTCAAACTTAAAGATAGCTAATTGGCTAAGAGCTAAAAAGTCTTGCTTAGGCAATTTACCAGGGGCAGGAGGCCTCTTGCACCTAGATCAGTTTTTCTCTGTAAAAGAGTTTGTTATTTTGCCTTTTATTAAAACCTTTTTGTTTCCAGCACTGCCACAGAAGCCATCCTGCTGATTTTATGCCTTCTAAGGTACCTGAGCTATTTTGGGTGTGAAAGAGATCTCCAAGAGCTCAAGGAAACTCCAGTTTCACAGGGTCCCTTCAGAGCTGATGTTTTCATGGTCATTCCCTGCCTGTGTTGGTGGGAATGTTCACTGTCCCTGAATATCCTGAATGCAGAAGCTTTTCCTTCCACAGGATAGTTGTGGTTGTAAGGGACTTGTGGAGATCACCTGGCCCAACCCCTGTTCAACCACTCACAGCCTATTGACCAGGACATATTCAGAGAACTTTTTAAGGGATTTCAAGTTAAAACTTGGTGTTTTTATAGTTAAAAATTACCTAAAATAAAATTAATTTAATAACAATAAAATTTCCTTAAGCAGCTCTGATGAAAAATGTCACTGCATGTGTAAATAATGCAGCTTATTTATAGTGTTTCTAATATTTGACTAATTTTTGAAAGATTTGCATACAGATCTACTTCTAATAAGGTACTTGCTTAGCTCTGGAAGATATACACCCATCCTAAGTGGTGCCCAGTCATTGTTTTGTAGATGCTTAAATTTATCTGCAGGGTTTCTTGACAATAGCTCAGCACATTGATTAACAGAGAACATTAGACAAAGGGGAATTGTGGGGCTTTTTTTTATGGTTCAAATCCTGACTTAATGGGCATTGCTCAGAGGAAAGACCTGTGTAAATCAGTTCCTCAGATGCTTACTTGGCTGAAAACTGGCTGGTGCAGATTTTGGGAGGATGGTGGGAATAACTGTGCTCACAGCTCTCTTCAGGCCTCTTCTGCCCAGCAGCAAACCCCAGAACCGGAGCTCAGCTCTCTGGGGCAGCTTGTCACAGCTCTTTTTTTGCACCCCTCTGGATGCTGCAGGACAGGGTTTTGCTGAATGCTCTGGGGGCATGAGGTGAGAGAAAAGGGAGGGAAGATGGGGCACTAGCTGCTGCTGCTGCTGTGATTTATTATTTTTTAATAGGAACAGCAGCACAGGTGTGCATGTGTGTGTCAGGGTATCTCTGGGTAGAGGAGACCCTGGGCTAAAGCAGGAAATCTTTGGTCTGTGGTGTCTGGCAAAGCACCAGGTTTATCCTGCTCCAGTTCAGGACCATTTCTGTTCCCCCCTTTCCCTCACAGACTCTGTTTTCATAAAGCACCACGCTAACTCAAGGCATTATTTCCTTGCAGATTTCATCCCCTTCCTCAAGGCTCTGTTTCACAACCCTGTGTATATGTTATTTATATGCATAACTGTGCTCCAGTTCAGTGCCTTTGATGGCATGATATCCTTCATGCCCAAGTATCTGGAACAGCAGTTTGGGAAATCTGCATCAGATGCCATCTTCTTGATTGGTATGTTTGCATTTTGCTTTGTTCTATCAATTAGTGATGTCTCTATTCAAATGATCTGTATTTTCACATATATACATATGTTCATGTGTATTTATATCTACATACTGAGGTTAAATGCTTCTGCAGGTGAGGGATATCACATTGCAAAGCATTTCTCAATGCCAATGCATTTTCTGCTAAACATCTAATATTTTGTGCTCAATTTTCTAATCTAATTCCCATCTTTTCAATTGGCTCAGAAAACTCAGCTGATATGTAACTAAGCCATGTGATGTTTGTGTAAAACCACTTCCAACGTGTCCTTCAGTCAGAATTTGCTTCTTTTAAGCATCAATCATCAAAGAATGATGTGAGAGCACCTTCAGTAATCTCATCTCAAAACTGAAAGCCTGTTCCTCCTTTCTGTCATGCTTAGAGTGCATTAAGATGCATCTTAATTAAGATGTGCACTTAATTAAGATGTGCACAGATCTTTCTGCTGAGTTTCTCAGTCAGCTGGAGAGGCTGGATTGAAACCATATCATTTTTTTTCTCCCTCTTTTTGTTGTTGTTGGTGGTGGTTTTGAGTTGGACCTAGAGTGCAACTCTAGATTGCCATTTTCCAATTAATAATTATTCCAATAATTAATTTTAGCCCTACCCTGTAGCTCCCTCCCCAAGCAGTTCTCACTTGCTGTTGACTGTGGCAGAGGTTTTGGCTGTGAAAGGAAATTAGCAGGGACGCATTTCTGATTGTAGTTAAATTATTCAGCCCCAGGCACTCTTTGAGTCTTTGCCAAACACACCCTTCCCTCACAGCAGCTCCAGTAGCTCCTTCTCTAGCTGCCCTGTAGTAGAGTAGCTTTGATGGTCTCCTTTATTTTAACATGGAAGTTTCACTTGTTTAACTAGGTGTTTACAACTTGCCAGTTCTATGCGTTGGGTATTTTTCTGGCGGCTTGTTCATGAAGAAATTCAAGATAAATCTCTATCAGGCTGCGAACATAGCATTTTGGGTATCTTTACTGGAATACCTTCTCTACTTTGCTGCCTATTGGACTGTCTGTGATACCTCACCAGTTGCTGGTCTAACAGTTTCCTATCAAGGGTATGTTCTTTGGGACTCAGGAGGACTTCAGTCTTAAGACACCAGGATGATTTTTTCTTGTCAGGAATCAGCCAGGAGCTCCATTGCAGTTCCCTGTTCTAAATTCTCAAAGCTTTTTGCTTGCATTAGACATTAGGTCTGTTATGCCTGTTTCAAACAACAAAAGTGTCTTTAAAAAGATATCCATGTCCATATTGATTCTTTCACTAATACAATTAATAAAGTAATGTAACTGCAGGTGAAAATAAAAATTGTTGCTCAAATCAGGCATATCTGAGTGCAATTTCAGAATGAGAGAGGAAAACATTCCCTTCTTGATCTTACACTGGTTTACTCAAATTTGATGACTCTCAAGTTATCAGAGGATATTTTATCTGCAGTTTCTTGATTTGAAGCCTGCCATTGATCACTGGGAATCACAGAATGGTTTGGGTTGGAAGGGATCTTTGAGAGCCTCTATTTCCAACCTCCCTACCATGGGCAGGGGCACTTCCACCAGGCCAGGTTGTGCTGTGTGTCTGTAAATGGACATGGAGGTGTAGATTCAACACTTAAGGACAATCAAGAACATACATGCCAGAGATGAGAAAAAAGCTGTGGGGTATTCATACCTAATTTACAATATGAATGTAATTTAATACAATTTAGTGTTCTGTAGAGAGATAGAAAGGCATGAGCTCAGGGCAGGAGCATGAAGGATTGGGTCCTGATTCAGCACTTGAGCTAGAACAGAATCTTAAGCATTGCACAGGGTTACTGTGGGTATCTCATGACTGAAGTATTTATTCATCTTCTGAATGTGTTTCAGAATAGAGCAAGTTTCATATGCAGAAAATACTCTACTGGCTGGCTGCAACATGGATTGTGATTGCCCACTGAAAACCTGGGACCCAGTTTGTGGGAGCAATGGGATCACTTATGTATCACCTTGTCTTGCTGGGTGTAAATCCTCAAGAGGAACTGGAAGGAGTTTGGTAAGGCATGCATTTTATTGCACTGTAACTATGAAATATAGTGGGTGACAAATATTTATACCAATATAGGGTGGGGAATAATGTACATCCTTCATGTACATTTAATATATATTAATATATTTTTACCTTATACCTTTCATATTCATGTACATTGAATATATAAGGTAAAAGATTTGAACAAATTCACTGAGTAGCACCGGAAATTTCAAACTGCATATGAAAATCAGTTTAAATTAAAAAATAGAATGAAGAAGAATTGTTCTCTACTAAGTACTAAGGAATCTCAAGTGCTTGACATAGAGTGAGAAATTATCCTGAAAGTGCTGCCAATTGGAAACCTGAGTGCCCAAGAACATTTCAGCCAAAATGAAAGTCTATAGCATGGACTTAACAATCTCTTTTCCCCTGTAGATTTAAACAGGTAACCAGGCATTATAGAACTTTTATCCCCAAATTCAGGGGATGGCTGGACCTGTGCCTGGCAGACTGGGAGGGAGGCTCAGTGCAGTATGAGTGACAAGTTTGAGTGCAGGAGACAGCGAGATGGGTGCCAGCAGTGTGGCTTTGCCATCAGAGTGTGAGTTTGGACAATCTGTGTGATTAAAATACTCTTTTGATAGGTCTTTGAAAACTGCACCTGTGTTGCAGCCTCAGGGTTTTTGTCTCAAAACATCTCTGCAACTCTGGGCCACTGTGATGGGCATGAAAGCTGTGACAAGATGCTCCATTATTTTTTAATCCTGACATTAGTCTGCAGCTTCATTTTTTCCTTAGCAGCCATGCCTGGATACATGGTCTTGATAAGGTACAGTAAAATTTCCTTGTCTTATGAAACCTACCAGACTTTTTATTCTGAGATTTTAATTCTCCAGGGAATTAAAAGGTGTTTAATTTGCATATGGAAGGAGGAAGAGCAGAAAAATCTGATGTCATTTCTGTGCTGTTAGGGTTCAGTGTGTGTCAAATCACTGTGTGTAATCTGATGTAGCTTCTCCAGATAAAGCTTCAGCTTTATCCTGGGTGAATGCAGGAGCCCTGAGTCAGGGCACTGGGATATTGACTGGTGTGTGACACCTGTGAATTTGTCAATCATTTTAATCAAATCATAATTTATGATGTTGATTAAGGTGCAACTACCCTGCACTTTGTGTTGGCCCTGATGCCATACCCTGACAGTAGCTCTTCTTTGGTGCTTTAGCAGTCCTGGATAAGGAACTTTTTAGCAAACATCACCTAATGAGCATAATGAGCTCATTATTAGAATAGTTTGGGCCTAATGTGATGAAGAACTTAATTAAAAAAAAAAAGGTTAAACATCTCTTATTAATGTCACCTCTACCAATAAGTGTACAATGCAATTATCATACAGGTCTCTGAAGCCTGAAGAGAAGTCCTTTGGAGTGGGTATCCATGGGCTGGCTTCAAGAGTATTTGGTAAGAAAATATCTCACACACTTCAGGAGAGCAGTTAGGGCTGACCTAGAGCTAGAGAAGGATCCCATCAGGGCTATGGGCATGGCACAGGAGTCATTGCTTCTGGGCAGTGCCTTTGGTCAGGAAGCATTTAGGATTTATTTTTCAGCTCTCAGAGCATGGCAAAGTGGAACTGCTTGCAGTTTGCATCTTTTTTTACTGGGTAATAGGCTTGGTTTAACCCCAGTCAGGATCTAAGTACCATGCATGCACTTATTCTCCTCCCACATGGAATAGGGAGGAGAGCTGGAAAAGTAGAGCATGCAGGTTAAGTAAAGAATAGTTTAGCAATGAAAGAAAGTAAAATATAATAATAATAATAATAATAATAATAATAATAATAATAATAATAATAATAATAATAATA
>JANIJU010003063.1:70380143-70413040 GCA_025504685.1 Leucosticte australis | reverse complement strand
TGGCCTTATGGATATTTATTGTTTATAGTGACACTGGACATTGCAAATCATTTAAACATGTGCTAAAAATGAGTGGCCTTATTGATGTTTATAGGTGACACTGGACATTGCAAGAGTGACCCCAAGCTGACACTGTTGTGACCCCCTCTGAACAGAGGGTTGGGGTACAGAAGTGCTTTCATTGTGCTTGAATGTTTGCCCTGGTCCTGGTCTGATGTTTCAAGCACCAAGACCTGTGTCAGCACTGTGGGCAGCACAGGCCACGAAGGGCACTAATGGCAGCAGGAGTAACAGGGGTAAGGTTTATAAAGCAACAGCAGATGAATGTCTGAGCTGATAAAGCCCAATATTGCATTATCAAAATGGGTGGTGGGTTTATTTTCTGAGTGCCTGAGAGGCCAGCAGGTGGCTTTCACAACCAACCACTCTGCCACTGAAGTTTCAGCCCAGTAAGGAGTGCCCAGCAGCTGAATTTTGATCCTTGAGCCCCCCAGGCTGGGTGTTGGTGCCTGGATGTGGGTGCTATCAAACACCAAGAAACAAACACTTGAAGCTTTTCAGGCAATGTGATGAACTTGGAGGTATTTTAAAGGCAATGATACACAAACTGTGCACACAAGGGTTTATCTAGCATTTCTGAGATGTATTCATCTAGCATTCTGTACTCAAGGTCTTTTGCAATGATTTTTGATGTTCCATTGGGCATTTTTTGACTATGACCAGCTGTTGAGCCAACATTTTCAAATACCAAATCCACTGAAATATGTCACTGCTTTGTAAAATGCAAATCTCTGTGCATGAGCAGGCTATGTGGGTTTTTTGTTTGTTTTCACTATTTTCTCTGTATTTTAATTTCATCAGCTACTTAATTGCCAGTTCTCTCATTATTTTACAGTCTTATCTGTATCCTAAAAAATCCTGTGTCTGGTATAAACTTCATTGTCTCCCTGCTGCTTCCAATTTTAAAGAATTGAAACCTATTCTTGATGCATGTGATAAACATTTCTGATTATGCATATTGCCCAAGCTATGATCATGTTGGTTTGGTTTTTTTCTTGAGAGAAAATGACTCATTTGGGAGGCAACTATGTTACCTGACAAGCTGATTTGAATTGGTGGGCAGAAGGGAGGTGTGATGACCAGAGCTGCATCCTTGCACTGTAATTTGGTTGAGGTCATGTCTGATTGTGATGTGATGCTGGCTTTGTGTTTGTGATACAAACCTCTTCAATTAACATTAACAATTTTGGGTAAGTATTACTGGCAGCTCAAGTTTACTTCCTTTTTCTGTAATTTCATCTGTGGAGAACAGTGTTTTACAGGTTTTGTAACCTTTCTGTGTCAAGTGGAGCTTTAGCAGCCGACTCTTCCCTGCAGACTTTTCTCATCCCAGCAAACCCTGGCAGCAGAAGCTGGCTCAGCCTGTGGCTGTGGGGAGGAACACCCTGGGAATACCTGGGATGGGATTGGCATGCAAAGAAGCCAAATCACTTTTTAGTTTATGTAAATCTGGTCATGTGACAAAAACTGGATAGATCCAGCAGCCACTTCTTGGCTGGATACTGCTGCTCTTTTTTTTTTCCACACAGAATTGTTGTTAGTCTTTTCCTTTCTTAACAAGGCATGAAGTGTTCCCTGTTATGATGCTTGGGATTTTGAACTTTCTTTGTTTAGGACTTTCTCTAAGAATGTAGAAAATTACCTGGTAATTGCTCCTCTCCTGCTTTGTCCAGGGAATCAAGGGCATACATTTCTTAAATCACTGCAGGCCAAAATCACAGGATCAAACACACAGGATCCCTTTGGGAGGTGAAATTTAAGGTATTGCAAAGCCTGGCTTCCCTTCTGGAAGAGACCATGCTGTAGCTCCAGGCCAGAAGTGTGACTATTCTTAAAGTAGTAAACTAACTAAAATTTTAAGTTTTGTTTCTTTATGTTATCATTAAGAAAGAAAAAATGGTAAGAAAAAGAGAACTATCCTAAAAATTTTATTCTAATTCTTATTACTCTCTTAGTTACTGTTAATAATTTTTTCTTTATACCCTTTTAAAGTTTTAAACCTTTCTCCTAATCCTATATCCCAACAAAAAATAAGTAAATACATTCCAATAATTGCACTGGTAATTAGCCAACACTAACCCCACCACACTCATTAGTACATCAACCAAAAAAGTCTCCAATTAGCAAACCAAAACCACCACATTTGTGCCTATTAATTTCCAGGAGAGGTGCTCAGGGCTTTTGCCCAGGTGTGTGACCTTGGGTGGCAGATCCTTGCTGGGTCCTTACAGGGCAGAGCAAGAGGAAGGGGCAGAAATCCCCATTACAGCTGGGAAATGGGGGTTTAGCAGAAGGAGTTCATTCCAGAGGTTTTGATTTTTAATAAGGCCTTGCCCATTACAGCTGGGAAATGGGGGTTTAGCAGAAGGAGTTCATTCCAGAGGTTTTGTTTTTAAAAGGCCTTGCCCCCCTGTGTTGGTGGAAAGGCTGCCTGGCTTTGTGAGGCCAAGTGGTTCCAAAAGCAGCTCTGAGAACACGAACTCCCCAGGTGAGGTTAATGAGGGGCAGCTCATGCTGTACCTTGGCTGTGCCATTGTTCCAGGGCAGCTCTGGGCATGGCACAGCTGCAGGCTGCTGGCTCACCAGGGCTGCTCCTTCTGCTCCAGGAAACTTCCTGACATAAACACCCAGCCATGGGGAAAACCAGCTTCAGGTGCTGCAGGAATGTCCAGAGTTTAAAAAGTCCCTAGAGAGCACAAGACTTGTTGGGTTTTTTTGTTATTCTTTTTGTTTTGTTTGATTTTTGGTTTGTTTTGCTTTACTTTTGGTGGTGGTGGTGACGTAGTTTTTAACCTCCCATGGTAACTCTGAATGTTCTTCCTGGTCAGTCTGTATAATAGGACACAGCATTTGCAGTGCTGCTGCTGCTGCTTTGTGAGTTCTACTTCCACAACCAGGACCTTGCAGGAATATTCCTTTCAGATATGTATGTGTGTATAAATATATATATTTATATTTAAAAATAAATATATGTAGATGTACATATACAAATATATATTATTTGTATATCTCTATATAAAAATATATATGAATAATACATCAAAATCTATATCATTTTTATATATTTTATATAAATATACATTAAACATATACTATATATCATCTTTATATATTTATATTTATATATAAATATATATGAATATTATATTTATATTTATAGATATATAGATATAGATATAAATATATATGTATATATACATATATCTATTTTTATATAAAAATAGATATATTTACACACATACTTATCTGAAAAGAATATTCCTGCAATATATTATACATATAATATAAATATATTACATATATATTATATCATATGTATTTATATATATGTATGTACAAACAGACAACTTATTTCAGACACAGACAGCTTTTTTATGCTCTCTGTCAGTTTTCCTGCATTTCCATTTAACAGATGGACTAAAGGACTTAAGGACTTCCCTTTTCATTTGGATTCCTTTCCTGAAGGAATCAGAAGCCTTTCTGAAGGAATCAGAAGCTTTTTTAGAAGCCTGCCATCTGAAATCCCATCCTGGGTGCTGGAGGAGTTATTTCTAAGTTCAAATACAGAAAAGACAAAGCTATTCATTGTTTCCAAGTTCCTCTGTAATTTATCCTGCTGTGTTTTCAGGTGAGGAGGGCCTGAGCAGCAGAGGCTGGATTCACTTATTCACTGTGCTCAGAGACCTTAAGAGCCACTCTGGGATTTTCTTGTGTTAATTAAGCAAGAGAGAAGAGAAGAGAGAAGAGAGAATTTCTCCAAATCTTATTTCTGTATGAACACCATGAACTTGTTATTATACACACACAGAGTCAGCCAGTGGTATTGTTAAAAAAAATAATTATGACTTCGGTAAACACCTGGAGACATGAAGAGTGGTGGGTATGGGAAAGCTGCTGATAAATCCCAAAGAAACCCATTTCCCACAGAAACCCTTCTGGTTCTGAGGGTGAGCCATTGCCATCTGTCAGTGTAGCTGTAATTGGTACCTGCCCCCCTTTCCTGGTGAGTGAATTTTTCACAGGAGCCAAGGCAGGGCTGCAGTTCAGTCTTCCAGGGAATCCCTCAGTGAAATTCAAAGGCCTGAGTGCCCTAAATGACAGCTGAGCTGAGCTCTCAGCACTCATTTGCATGATTTTATCACAAACTCACAATAATAGATTTAAATGAAGAGACAGGAAGAGAGAACACAAGGTTGAGGTTAGTCTGATATGCCTTTAGTGCAAAAATAAAGGTAATCAGGTGGGAGAAGAGGTAGCAAGAGGATCACTGGCTTGTGCTTGCATGGAAAGGGATCTGGATAAGTCCCTGATGCACAGGCAGGAAAAACTGTTCCCCCAGAGTTTGGGCTGGTGTCACTGTGATATTTTATGAAAAATCCCTTCACCAGGATTTCCTCTCCTGGGAAGCTTCAGCTTCTCCCTGTTCTGCTGCTTTGGAGAATTGTTTACCCAGCATGTGAATTGTTTTAATTTAATGACCAATCCCAGCCAGCTGTGTTGGACTCTCTGAGTCTGTCACAGGATTTTATTGTCACTCTTGTCTCGCCTTCTGTCTGTAGCCTTTCTCTATAGTTTTGGTATATCATTTTCTTTTAATATAATATCATAAAATAATAATTCAGCCTTCTAAGAATATGGAGTCAAACTCTCATCTCTCACCTCGTCCTGGGGACCCAGCAGCACCAGAGGCTGGCAGGAGATGCTCTGGGGTAAGGGATGGTGCCTGTGCTCCCTGGGAGGGGAGGGCAATAGCAGAGGGTGCTGTGGCTGCCCCCCCTGGCACTGACACCACAGCAGCAGGAAAAACACCTGGGGCCTCTGCCTGGGATCCAGCAATTGCACTGAGAGCTGCAAGTGGGAGCTCAGGGACTGCCCAAGGGGATTCAAAATTCCCTTTAGAAAGTCCCTTTATAAAGAGCTCATGCAGGAGAATGCAGGCAGGGACGGTGTGAGCAGATGGGAACAATTCAATGTCCCAGGCCTCCAATCCTAGTCCTGACTGAGTTGGTTTAACACTTTTGGCTTTATAAATTACAGTACAGTAAATAAGTTCCATTCCTTACCATCAGGAAAAGATTATTTCTTGGCACATATTTATTGATGTTTGCCAAGTCAAATTTCAAAATATAGGTGGCATGACTTCTGTTGCTTCTCTGGAGATTGTTTTATACCCTGTTAATTTTGCTCTCTTGGAACCTTTCTCAGTGTGTCACAGGCACCCTGTTGTGTGCATTTTTTAAAATTTTAATACAAAGTTTTTCATCCAATTTAACATTATTTTTTTCTCTTTGATATTTTTACATTCTTCAGGTATTTGCTAGTGTGAATCTCCCTAAAATAAGGCTGTACCTTCCCTGTGTGTGCTGGGTGCATTATGAATTATCTCAAGAATGACTGAAATTTGTGTCATGCTCAGCATCCTATTGCTCTGAAAATGCTCTTGGTGGCATTTTGTTTTGCTTCCTGGAAAGATGTCTGTATATACTGTAAATTGCTGTAACTTTTTGATACTGTGTGCATTTTTTACCTTTGTGATTATTTTTATTGATTATTTTATTGATTATTTTTCAAGAATTTGGGACATTACCAAAACAAAAAGGAAAGAAGTATTTTTAGCAAATTGGGTTGTCACTGCTCCTGTGTAGCTGAGTGTCAGAAACTTGTCTCAGGGAGTTTGCTTTGCTTTACAGAACCTCTGTAAAGAGAGACATGAGTGAAAAAGAGCCATGCTGCTTCCTGGAGAGGAACAGCTCCAGCTGTATCAGTACCTCTGACTTTTCTTCCAGATCATAGAGGGTGATCTCTTTTCATTCCTCAATTGTAGAAAAAAATTCTCATGGGATGTTTGCCCAAGTTTATGCTGCTCAACAATGTTAATGATAGCTCACAATATGTTTGTTTCAGATATTTCTCATGTAAAAACCCAGCTTGCTCAAAGCCAATTACTGAAACTAGTGCTTAAAAAATTCCTGATGCATAGTTTTATTGAAAAACAAAACTCTAAGTAATTTTTTTTTCAAAAGTGACTGTAAGAAAAGCAACCTTCTTTGGAACTGCAAAGGGAAGTTCTGATCTGAGAATAATTTAGGAAATTGAAGCTTCCCACCTCCATCTCTTTTTAAGTGAAAGCACAAAGTTTGAAGTTTTCTTTAATGATTTTGAAACACCATTTGGTAGAAAAAGAGCTCTGGGTTGCCCAAGTAATAATAGTCTTGCATATAAAAGTACTTTAAGATTTCTTCATATTTAAAAAAAAAGCAAAGATAAGTCTATAATATCCAAACATACAAACAAATTGGTATTGAGATGTTCCTTCTGTGTTTCCCACCAAGGACATGATGAAAGCTTTTTGAGAATTATTTAATAATTGCACTTTTGAATGCAAGAGCTGGCCAGCACTTACACATCCAGCACCTTGATAAACCACAGCTTTATTTTCTTTTGATACAAACTTTCTGTGGCAAAAAAGAGCTGTGATTTTTAGAAGCTAAATTTCTCCAGAGCCAATTAGATTCATTTTTAATTCAGCTTGCACATAAGGCTTGTAAAAAAAGATGATTTCCAAAGGCATACATCAAAGTGGGAATCCCTTTTCCAAAAGTTGTCAGTGGCAGTTTAACTTCTCCTTTTCAGCTTTGAAAGCATCCCCTCTTTGGGCTGCTTTCTATTTGTAAGGGTGCATCTAAACAATAATTCCTTTATTCAGGTTAAAGGAATAAAGGTTAACAATTCCTTTATTCATTGTTCCAGCATGTGCTGGAGGTTCAGACTGGAAGTCTTGCATCAATTCTGACAAAAACTTGATTTTTTTTTCAGTTATCCTTTTCTTTTTCAGAAGCCTAATTCATTCAAGCACAAATTATATCTAAATGCAAAGGCACAACTTGGTAAGAAATGGTTTGGGTTGGAATAATTTTTAATGTTTATTTCTTCAAGGTTTATAATACTTTTTCCCATATAAGCATGCATGTAATACCTGTTTTACAGTTAGAAGAGATCATAACCCTTCTCATCTACTACTATTATTGCTGGAGGTTTTTACACAAGAATATTCAGTAGGGTCCTGTCCTTGGGGAGAAAATTCCCTCCCTGCAGAGTTAGATGGCATCAGTTTTGCAGGATGCCTGTGAAGAGTTGCCAAATTAAGTTTTACAAGAGAAAATTCTCATAGAAGAGCACTTTGAAATTATTTTTGCCACTTGTGTCTTTGTCTTTTGTGAGTTTTCTTTGGGACCTAAAGAGGCTGGAATTAGTGAAATAAGATCAAATGATTGCTTGGCTTAGCAACCCCAAATCCTCTATGCACTTTTCCAGAAGTGAAAAATTGGTGTCAGGAAAAAGACTGAACAACTCACATACAAATCGTTCCTCAAAGAACTCTTCTTGTATTGAAGCAGAGGATTCACTGCTTTTACCCCCTCTTTTTGCACATGTTGTCCTTCAGAGTTTCAGGAGGAGCAGGGAACAATCTGTCAGAATTCATGTTCCTCCTCCCTGTGTGACTGAGAACTCGTGGTGTGCCTTGCAGACCGAGCTCCCTGAGCCTGGCCCTTGCAGCCCCACCAGCACACAGGCTGTTCTGGCTGCCAGCCTGGCACTTGGGCTTGTGCAGCTCCAGGCTGGGGCTGTGTTTGGCAGGAAAGCTCCATCAGTGCAGCCAAGCACAGCTAAAGCAGTGACAAGTGGGTCCCCTCGTGCAGAGCTTTCTCTGCTGAGCAACAAGGGGCAGCTCCAGAGTGGAAGCTGCCATCTGCTTCACCTCAGCATGGCAGGAGGCCAGGGCTAGAAATCCTGCATTTCTGAGGTGTCTGTCACACAGAATAACCTCTGGGAGGAAGGAGAGGGCTGAGCACTGTCTCTCTGGGTGCCCCTGGCTGCAGAGCATCCCTTTAGAGGCGGTTCACAGCACACGGCTGCTGCCTGCAGCCAGCCAGGCACATCCCTGCAGGGACACCCCCTCCTGCTCTGGGAAGGTGGAAGGTGGTGCTGCACAGCCAGGCTGGCAGGAGGCAGCTCCTGGGGCTCTTGCAGCCCCCCTGGACACACAGCCTGTCACAGGCAGCCCTGGCCATGCTGGAAGCAGCAGCAGCAAACACTTCCTCATTGCTAACCTGCTCTCCTGATTTTGAGTTTCTGGGCTGCCATGGGCCTTGCAGAACAGGTTCCCAGTACAGCCACTTGTAAGGCTGGTGGCTGACACAGCAGCCCACGGTGTGGCATGTTCAGATAGCCTTTTCTTTCTGCTATTCTTTTTTTTTAAATTTAATTGTTGGCTCTGGTGCTGTGCTCCTCCAGCACGCTCCCCTGGGCTGGCCAGCACCTGCAGATGTCCTTGTCCCTCCAGGACTGCTTTTCCATAGCAAGGAAGGAAGTTCCTCAGCTGCCAGCAGCTGCTGCATCACAACTGATCTGGACAAGGCACGATGGCAAAGGCTGCCCCAGGCACTGCAGCTCAGCTTGCAAGAGCTGCACAGGACTGTTTCTATGAAGGCTTTTTCAGTGGGATTCATCTCTCCTGACTTTCTCTTGCCAAAACTGATCTTGGCTGTCCAGCCTTCCACAGCCAGATCTGGAGCTCATCCCATCCCCTACCTAAAGTAAGTATCTAGAATAGATCAAAGGACCCATTTCTTTGGAAATGCTTCTTTTCCCTCCTCCATAAGGTGAGCCTGGCTGGGTGGCTCATCTGGAGTGTCTGCACTGAATCCATGTGGGGCTGCCTTGTGAGTGGATATTGCCATCTGTATGCCAGGGTCACTGGAGCCGTGTCCCCTACAGACAAACTTCTGTGTGTTCAGCTTTAAAACACATTTCTTGTGGGTGTCTCATCTCTGTGATTCAGAGCCTGCTCTCCTGACAGACAATGGGCTTGCAGGGGCCTTTCCAACACACTTCTTTTCCCACCTGGTTGCAGACTGACAAGAATAAATAGAGAATCCATTGCTAAAGTTCACACATTTTTTTCCTGTTAGCTTTGCAATATTGTAATAGTTAAAAGCAGTCCAAATACAGATTGCAGTATGTATAAATTTGACATTACCAGATGATGCAAAATCTCTTTAATTCTTATGATATTCTGTTAAATGAATCTAAGCTTTTTAGACACTGAAAAAAATTAAAATAATTAAGGCATTTAGAAGTAGGCAAAGATAAGTGTTCTTCACCTGAGTAAAAGTATGCAAATGAGAATCAATTTATCTGAAGAATGGGTTTGATGGGTTTCCCATATTCTGAACTCTTTTAAGAGAACTGAGTTTCAACATGTACATTGTTCCCTTGCATTAAAACTAAACTAATTAAACAAGAAGTCAGCATTAAATAGTAATGCAGGAACACTACATTAAAGTCATCATAGAAAATAGCACTTTGTTCTCTTGCAAATATGAAATGGTAGAAATAAGCTGTGTTTTCATTTGCTCATTGAGGGCAAATATAGAGGGCATGTAGTTGTGCTGGTAAAACAGAAAAATTGAGACTTTAAATTAAGACCCATAATAAATCAATGCACATATAATGATCACAGTAAAATGTGTAAAATTCTATCAAGCAAAATCCAAGAACAAGTGCAAACATGGCAGATAAAATGACTGTCTGCAGTTAACCTGCCAGCTTCAGGGGGAATGAGAGAGAGCTTGCATATTTATGTACTTAGCAAGTTTATAACTTCTTTTAGCTTTCAAATGTGTCTTTATTTAGTTCTGACTAAAGGTTATGATTCCATGATTCCATAACTCATCAATAATTGAGTTCATTCAGTCTTTAGCAAATCCCTTGGTGTATTTTTGCACAGAAGAAGCCAATCAAGGCTCTGCATGCAAACCACTGGATTGGGGTGAATTGCATGTCACTGCATTGGGGTTGTGACACAGAGGGCTCACACCAAACTGGCAGATGTCCATGAGCTGCTCATGCCCTTCCAGGAGCTGAGCCCTCCCTTGGTGTCCCTGTGACCCTCCTCCAAGGCACCAAGGAGTGAGAGCTGGGAGGCTCCAGGTGCTGGGAGAAGCTGAGCCTGCGCTCCCAGGGCTGTTGTGCCCGAGCTGAACCACTCTGTGCTCTCTGGGGATGGCAGGGAGCTCCCTTTGAGAGGTGCTTGATGCAGCTCCATTGTTTAGGCATTGGGGAAGAAAAAAAAAAAAAGAAAGAAAAAAAAAAGAAAGAGTGAAGGAAACAAGTTGTTCCAGCCGGGAGAGGCTGGCACTGCTGCAGGTAGGCTGCCAGAGCAGTGACAGCAGCAGACCTGCCTCCCTCTGCACAGCTCCCGCACTGCTGGCCGGGGGAAAGTTTTGCAATCACCATAAGAAGGAAATCCAAGGTTTAAGAGCCATGTGGTGAGGTGCTCCACTTGTGGGAGCAGGCTGTGTCCCAGCCTTGGCCGTGACGCTGCGCTGGCTCCGAGCCTGGAGCCCGGGCCACGGGAGAGAACCAGCCTGGCACCGCTGTGGCACAAAGTAAGTGACTGCTCTGTCCCTCCTCCCTGCTCCCTTCCAGTCGCTGGTGACCCCGTTTGTTTGTTCAGTTTGAGCTCCCAGCGCAGCCTTTCTGCACATCTCGTTGGCACTAAACTTGAAAGGCTTTAAGGTACAACTCTGCAAATTCAATTTATTTTTTTTTTTAAAGGATAAGTGTTGTCACTCCTGTCGGGAGCAGAGTATTTTATCCCTCTGTAGAAAAACTATCCATTACCCCTAATTCATTAATTAAATCTTTTATCATTTTTGTTGCTTCATTTAATTTTAAATGCCACTGGTGTCAATGATTCACTGATTTGCCAGTTTTCAGATTCTCATAGAGTGGTTATGGAAAATGTGATTGCTCAATTAGGTACAATTCGATTAGACTACAATTTAACATTTTCTATGAGTTTCAGGTAGATTATCAGGCTGGCACCACAAATAAAATTTTATATTTAAAATTTGATATATTGAAAAGAAAACCACGTCACTGATTTAGATACTGTTTATTTGCCAGAGTCAGATGTTTCACAAAGTTAATCATCAGCAAAATACAAATCAATAAAGGATGTATTTGCTTTAGAGATCTCTGTCTTTCAGCTCCTATCCCCATAAAGACTGGGGTAAGTCTGACTTCACCATACTTTAATTATCTATAGCTTACTTTAGAAACAGTTTTTTGATTTAGAAGCTGCTGAAGATGGTCTAAGGAAGATTAAGTCCCTTTGGAAATTTCATATGGGGCTTACTCTGAAATGTACATGCTTGCTTTTCACAGTCCCCTCCTACTGGAGTAAGATTTGGAACTAAAATTTACAAAAATCAAGTTAAAGTCCTAATGAGGCTGTATATCTCTTTCTGAGACATTAGTGCCTGTTTTCAGTGGTTAGGAGCAGGTTCTGGGGGGTTGTTGGGTTTCTAAGCCTGTTGTCCTTTCTGGCATAGGTGGGCATTTCCCAGGGAACCCAGGTAGCCCTGGGCATCTTGCTTAAAACTTTATCAGTCTTATTAAAATATCTGCATTTGTCATCTGTCCTGCAGGAACTTGTGAAGGTTTGTGGGCTTACAGATAGTCATTATTTGTTTCTTTTAATCAGTGCTCTCTTTCCCCTTAATACAGCTTTACCTGCCATACTGCTCACCCTATTTTCTCCTCTGTCATCATTTGTGGTCTGTTTCTACAAAGATTTATCCAACAAATAATGTTACTCATTCAAATGCTGGCAGAATTGTAGTGTTCACTAAGTTAATCCTCAGAAATATAATGGCAGAAGCCTACAGGATCACACCTTAGTCTGGAACAGTGATCAAAAATGGATATCTCAGAAAGAATTGGCTCAAGGGTGGTGAAGGTGTTTTTCTGACAAACTGTCCCAGCCTCCAGCTGCCTGGGGACTTTCCTTTTCCACAGAGATTTCCAAAGATCTTCAGTGAGTTATAGATAACTTTTCCATCTGTCCAAGAAAGTCCTGGAGCCTTTTAGAAAGCAGATGTCACAGATCAGGTGCACAGTCCTTAATTAGTTGCAGTAGTTACTTTGAGCACTCTTTAATGAGTGTTCAAAGATGAGAAAAGATTCAATGTGCAGAAATCTCCAGCAGCGTCTCACCACTGAGTATGTCTGAAAAACATTGGAACATGCCATTCTTATGCCAATAATAGTTAAACACAGCAATATTTTTCAAACAGGAAGACCTCCATTTCAGACCTGGAGAAGGAAAACCATGGACAGACCAATCACTGCTGGCCAGCTTAAAGAAAAATCCCTGCTCCAGGACAGTGGTGGCAGTGCAGCTCCTGCCAAGGCTCTGTGCTATAACTGCTCAAAGCTAAAGGTATGGAAGAGCCCCCACCACATAATTGCTCTGGAACACTGAATTTTCATTTGAAGTCCTATCAAAATTCAGTCAGTTATGTATGGCACAGTTGGGTGCTAAATGAGGTGGGAAAAATGATCTGGGCTGCATCCACAGGGGGATGGAAGGGATTTGGGCAGCAGGGGAGGGAGAGGATTCTGCCCTGCTCTGCTGAAACTCCACCTGCAGAGCTGCCTCCAGCTCTGGGGTCCCAGCACAGGAAGGACATGGAGCTGCAGGGATCCAGAGGGATGGAGCAGCTCTGCTGGGAGAACTGGGGCTGGAGAAGAGGGGGCTCAGGGGTGACCTCCTTGTACCTGAAGGAGCCAACAAGAAAAATGAAAACAGAATATTGACAAGGGAGAATGGCTTCAAACTGACAGAGAGTGGGTTTAGATGGGATATGAGGAAGAAATCCTTCCCTGTGAGGGTGGTGATGTCCTGGCACAGAAGCTGTGGCTGCCCCTGGATCCCTGGAAGAGTCCAAGGCCAGGTTGGATGGGGCTCTGAGCTACCTGGTCTGGTGGAAGGTGTCTCTGCCCAGGGCAGGGGGTGATCTTTAAGATGATCTAAAGGTCTAAAGATGATCTAAAGATGATTTAAAGATGATCTTAAAGATGATCTAAAGGTGATCTTTAATGCCCCTTCCAACCCAAACCATTCTTATTCTGTGGTTGTGATTCCAAGCACACAGAAGTCAATAAAGGTGCTCAGAAGTTGGAAATTGAGGTCATATTTTCCTAACAATTCATTTAGAGGTGTGCTGTAATCACAGTGGTAGTTGCAGATATATCTTTTTATTCATGTTTTTAGAACAGGAGAAGGAGTGGTAATAAGATATAAGTGCCAGATATGAGTACATGATATAAGTACCAGAAATAAGCAACAAGTTTTTCCTAAGGAAGAAGTTTTTCCTATGGAAACAGCTGGACCAATATGTACTAGAAAGTTAGAAGGTGCATACCATCAATGTCAATTTTCCTTCTCTTTGAAGTAGCAGAGGTTTTGGAGGCCCCCCTAAAACAGAAAGTAAAATCTGTTTTAATGTTAACAAGAGGAAGATTCTCCTCACAGAGAACTAGAAAGCAAAGCATAGGATTTTTGTGTTTCTTGAGTGGCTTGCTCAGGCATTCAGCCGTGAAGCAAAAACTGTTACTTTGCAAACTCAATTATTTTCTCTCTTCAGATATTTCTTGGAGCTCTAGCTTTTTCCTTTTTTGCCAAAGGATTTTCTGGAAGCTACATGAAGAGCATGTCCAGTCAAATTGAAAGGAGATTTGAGATCTCATCATCGATTGTTGGCATTATTGATGGCAGCTTTGAGATAGGTACATGTACTTCCAAAGTGGATCAGTGCTTCTTAGCACTCTTTCACTCCCCAAAACCCAATTTTTTGTGCTTGCTCTCTCTCCTGTTGATGCAGGTAACTTGATGGTGATGGTGTTGGTGAGCTACCTTGGACCAAGAGTTCATAGGCCAAAGATAATTGCTGTTGGGTGTCTCATCATGTCTGTAGGAGCTTTTTTGTCAGTGATGCCTCAGTTCCTAATGGGACGGTAAATATGGAGACTTTTCTTCTTGTGCACTAAGGGAACTTGATCATACAAAGGGGTTTTTAAAGCACACATCTGAGTTAAAAGCTTGACAGTAGTAGTTTCTTCCCTCTATTCCAACAGGAAAATGGGTGGATTTTTAAATATTGGCTGATTTCCTCTCTGAAAGCTTACCTCTTGCTACAGATAAGCAGGAGAGAAACCTCAGATTTCTACAGAACTTATGCATAACTGAGATAAAGTGGGTTGAATTTTTCACCTGGGATGGATAGAAATTAAATATAAATAATATAAATATAAAATAAATAATATACATTTAATTTTTTTTTAAAAAGTGTTTCCTTTTTAATGTTCAAGTTAACTGTAATTAGATCTTGATGGAAAAGGTTTCTATCTCCATGGTGGCTCTTTAAAATGCTGAAGGTTTTAATCTAAACTTGGGGAGAGTTAAATATCTAAATACCCCATTCACATTTAAGCTGTAGCTGTCAGATGCAGGTCCTACCTTTCCAATCCTTTGGAATGCTTGCATCTGCCACAAAGGTAAGCAAGAGGTGCCATTATGGAAAAACACAGATGTGGATGAACTCTTCCTCTGTCCTGCAGTCTAAAGAATGATCTCTGGGAGCAGATTTGTTGCTCTTTATCTCAGGAAAATATTGGGGTTAGAATCATCACAGCATTTGGAAATGGTATGGAGACACCCATTTTTTTTTAAGCAAAGCACTGGGAATGGGCCTCCCCTGCCCTCTGTGTGTGTGAGACAGGAATGAACACATGAGAACAGGGCTCAGACCTGCTTCCTGCAGAGCAAGGCCCCCCATGTGTCAGTTGTATTTCACACAGTTGTTTTCCAGTTACAATTATGAAAGGATAACTGTTAGTGTGGACAACTCCTCCACCAGTGTGTCAGCTTGCTCCCCAGGGTCTGAGGGCCCTCCAGCCACAGATGCTCCAGAAACACTCAGCACAGTGATAAATGCTGGTAAGATAAAGCTCTGATGCTGGATTCTCTTCTGCTCGTCCCTGTTGGACACCCTTTTTTACTGGAAAGCAGCAAAACCCCTGCTAGAAACCATGATCTATACAAACCCACCCTATAATGATTGGTAATCCCCATATTTTATCTTATTTTACTGCTGCTGTAAAGCACTGACAGAATTATGTTCACACAAGTATAAATGTTTATGGCCTGCAGGATGTGAGAAAACAACAAATTCCTATCTGTGGCTCTTTGTGCTGGTGGGGAACCTTCTACGTGGAATTGGGGAAGCACCAGTTATGCCTCTGGGAGTTTCATACATTGATGATTTTTCTAAAGAAGAAAACTCAGCATTTTACATAGGTAATGTACAAATGAGCCATTTTTAGGCTAGACATTCTGTTCTTTAACATTTCTATAGTCAAGCAACAAAAGGAACTCAACAAAAGAAATTATCTGGGTAACTTTGAGCTGTACAGAGACAAAAAACCCCACAAAAACAACCAAGCAGTGCAAAAGAGGACTTATATTTATTTTCTAGGGATAACTCCAGGAGGGCCTTTTTGCTTTCCCAGAGGAGCTTCTGTGGTGAAGAGAAGCATAACCAAATACTCATTTCCCCAAAGTGCAAAGTCATATCTGTCTTAGCAGGCATATCCACTTCAGTACCACATCTTCAGAGAACCAAATTCTTCCTAATCACTCTTCCACAGAGAAGGGAATGATCCTTAACTGAGGATCTCTAATGAAGTCCCAATTAATTACAGCAATGTGAATGTGCTTCAGGAGCTCTTACCTGACTTCTTGGATTTCACATGCAGCACACTTCCAGTTGAAAGCTTTTCAAAGTCACTCTTTGCTGAAGGAAAAACAACACCTTGCCAGGGTGTTGTAACAAATCCTGTCTAATTGGGGTTTTGATGGCACATAACCTGTTGCCCAAGACAGAGAGACTTACACCCCAGCTAATTAATTTGTTGGCAAACTGATTTGGTAGCATGGGGTGTTTGTGTGGCCTGAAGTCAATTTGGTGAAACTGAGCTGCTCAGAAGGACAGTAAGACACAGTTTCAGGAAGAGCTCAGCATGTGATTATCAGGGTAAGGCCATGGCCAATGTCTTCATTTGGGAATGAGGAAACCTGCAGGTTGAAGGAAATGGAAGTATTGTGTCAAAAACAAGCATTCCACTCAGCAGTTACCCAAGACATCTGTAATCACTTCTGAGCTTCTGATTAAAGGTATCTTAAAAAGTTTAGCTGAATTTTTTTCTTGTCAGAATTTAATGTGGGAAAGATTGAGACTGGCTGGGGACCACTGGGCAAGTGGGATCAAAAAGATAAAGTACACATGGATTCAACCAAAATGGAAATTTATTTATGCCAGAGAAATAAAGTATTTAGTTAACAGTTTATTAAAATATTTCATTTTTATATTCAGAATAGCAGTTTTCAGTCACTTTTTTCATTTTGGTTGACTGAACCACTTTGTAAAAAAAGTGGAAGTTAAAAGAGTTTTTTCTATAGAACAAGACTTTCTTTTCTTGGCTAACTTTAATTATTTTCTGTATCTTATTTTTCATCATCTGGCTGAATCAATTTATAATCGGTGTTCTTTTAAAGCACAAACATAAAAAAAACCTGTCCTATAATAAAAAGGTCAGTCAAGCCTTGCTGATGAATTTTGAGCATTAATCTCATTGTTTTACCCTGAACAAGAAGTCTCAGCTTTGTCTCTCTTCTTTCCTTTGTCCTTTAATGTTTTCTTGAGTAAGGACATAAGTTATTTAGAGGCAGAGACAGCATTTTCCTAACAGAATGAACTAAAATAATTTTGGTAGATTTGTGGTGACAGCAATAATACTAGAGTTGCCATGGGAAGGAACAGAAAATTTAGCATATTTGTTAAGATGTAACAATTTATTACAGAAGTTCTGGGTGATAAACTGAACAATCACTACATTCAGAAGAGTGTTTGCAAAACCAACTCTCTCTCAGGAGGAAAATCTCTGCAGTGGAACACAAAAGGATTTACAGAGCACAGGGCTGGATGTGGGCAAGAACTTACAGGGGTTTGGTAAAGAATTCCTTCTTTTCCAATGGAATGAAGCCTTCTGCAAATTCAAGGTGTCAGTTCTGCACTAGAATTCAGGAATCCAAATTACTGAGCTGTAGTTTGTTCCTGTTACCTGCTCACCACGAAATTTCAACAGAACAACACAAAGCGGCGAGGGAGTGCGAGAACCCATGCTTGACTTATTTAGAAGATTTTTTATTTTATGTTGATTGCCACTAGTGGTAGCCAAAATCAAACTGTGCTTTATTTACACATGAGGTAGCAAAAGGCAGTGTGGGGTTCTGGCAGCCTTCATTTGCTCCTAGGGACATCCCAGCTTCTGATCTCCACCCCAGCTGTGGTCAGGGCAGCTCGCACCTCAGGACATTCCCCCATGGCCTGCTCCTTCCCCTCTCATTTCTCAGAGAGGAAGGCTTGCCTTGCCCATGCAGTTTTTTGCTGTCTCCCTTCTCCTGCAGGCCTGGTGAGATCCTCAGGCATGTTTGGGCCAACGCTGGGCTTCCTGCTGGGCTCCTTCTGTGCCAGCCTCTGGGTTGACGTCGGCGTCGTGGACATCGGTGAGGGACCGTGGCCACACCGTGGGGTGGCACATCAAGCCAGAAGGTGTCTGGGTGGAGGAGCCTCCACACCAAGAAGCAGCTTCCCAGCCCACTGCCCCAAAACCAGGGGTTCTCTGGGGAGATTTTCCTGCTCAAAAATTGAGGTTTTAAAATCAGGCGTCGTAGCGCGGTTGGGATAGCCCTTGAAAAACCCTCACTGTTTTTTTTTTAATGCTTGCACACACACTTGTTGCACCCTTGCTGTGCAGATGAGAACAAACTGAATAAAAGGCCCATCCCCATGTTGAGGGAACAGGGAAAGGCTCAAGGACGCTTTCAATACCCAGCAAAAAGTATGTTCTCTAAAAAGCAGGCAGCAAATATTCATCTCAAAATTCATGCTGTTGTTCAAATCACTTAAAAGTCTCTAATCCCAGGGAAAAACTGAGGGAATTTGAGGAAAAACTGTAGAGTTTGGGGATGGAGAAGGAGGGCACTCTGGGATATTGAGAAAGGGAAGGGTTTTTTTTTGTGGTCAAGATCCTTTTGCTCATTCCCCCAGAGAGTATTGGAGGACTGTGGCCAGAAAATGCCACCATGGGCCTGAATGGACACATGTATTTATGACTGCATGGAGCTGATTCCCTTCTGGGGATGGGCCATTCACAACTTACCCAGAGCAGCTGGGGCTACCCCTGGATCCCTGGCAGTGTCCAAGGCCAGGCTGGATGTGGCTCTGAGCAGCCTGGGGTAGTGGAAGGTGTCCTTGTCCAAGGCAAGGGGTGGGACAAGATGATCTTAAAGATCCCTTCCAACATAAACGCTTCTATGATGCTATGATTTGAAACAAACTGCATTTAAATTCTTCTTATGGGACATAAATGACCTCTGCTCTATTTTTTAATTTGTATATATGAGGATAGACAGTAATGTATGATAATCTATAATAATTGCTCTGCACAATAGTTACCCTATTCTCCTGTCCTTCTGTATTTTATAGATGCCATCAGCATAAATCCTAAGGACTCCCGTTGGGTTGGTGCCTGGTGGCTTGGATTGCTCATATGTGGAGCTGTCAACTTCATTGCTTCCTTGCCTTTCTGGTTTTTGCCCTATTCCTTACCAAAGGAAGGAGAGAATGAAGACTTGAAGAGCAGTCACTTGTCTGTTCAAGGAGATCCCTGTAAAATAGAACCCCCAGCTCAGCCACAATTACAGTTCTCAGAGGCAGTAAAAGGTGAAGTATTATTGCCCAAATATTTGCATATGAATTCTGTCTCATGGATTCATTGTGAGCTGAGCATGGACTCACACAACCTTCAGCAAAACGCACATTTCTGCAGTGTAAACTATGGGCAAAAATGTCTTTAATTTGTGCTATTATAGTTACATGCTAAGGGCGAGTTTCAGTCCTCTCCTGATGTCAGACAGCTGGGAAAAACCTGTGCTGCTTCTCTGAGCACCAGAGATGCTCAGCTGGGAGTTGTGAGGTGATGCATTACAGCTGCAATCCCATGGTTCTGAAGAGAGCGTGGGGAGAACATCCCATCCCTCCCTGATGACCAATCCATGGTGGGCAGGCTTGTGTTTCACTGAGGCAAATGTTTGGGAAGGAAACATGGAGCTCATTATGGCTACCTTAGGTGTTGGAGACTCCCTGGATTTGTAGCTCAGGGATGCTGAATTCATCTTGTGTAGGAAACACCAGATCCGACCAGCCTTTGCTTTTATTTTTATATTTTTATTATTAGAGCCAAGGTTCTGTTTGCATATATGTGCACACCTGCAGCAGATGTGTTTTGAACTCTCACCTTTTAGGCAGCTGTGCCAAGAGCCAGACTGCAGTCCAGATGCAGGTGTTGATGTCCACTTTATTCTAATGGTTTTTAATATTCTAACCAAGGGTCCCAGCAATGATTCCAGCCTTTTTTGGGGCCAGGTGCTTCTGTTCCCTAACCTTCACCCTCTTGTGGGGTCCTTGTGTGGTTGGTGAGGGCTCCTGCTTTAGGAACCATGTTTCACTCTTGGTGAGGGGTGTTGATGCTCTGTGCAGGCATTGAGGAGGTGCTGTGAGTGAGGAGCCCTGTGCCCCACACAGAATAATCCAGGATCCTGATTCCCAGCTCAGCATCCTCTGTGCTGCTCCTCCTTTCACATCAGGCACCTGTTGGCAATGAGAGCTCTCACCTGAGCAATCAGGTGCTGTGATAAGCACAGAATTATAACCTGCAAGGCAGCCAGCAATTAAATCCAAGCTCATTTCACTATCTGAAGGATGCCAAAGCCACTCCTCTCTGTGTTTAGCAGGGTGTACAGTATTTCCTCTCCGTTGCAGATTTCTTGCCAGCACTCAGGAAGCTGTTTGGAAATCCAATTTATGTGGTGTTCATCTTCCTCACTGTTCTGCAGTACAATTCCCTTGTTGGGATAATAACCTACGAGACAAAGTTTATGGAGCAGCAGTTTAATGTGTCAGTGGCAAAAGCCATCTTCCTCATTGGTAGGTCCCTGACTTCTCTTCCAATTCCAGGGTCAAAAAGGAAGCTTTTATTTGTTATCTTGCCTTCTGTTTCAGAAGGAGCTTATGTGAACTTTTTTTGGTTAAAAAGAAAGCATGTAGTGGTTTCCTAATTTTCTTACTGTATTTTGAAAATGGATGTTAATTTTAGGGTTAATTTTCCTAGTGCTCCTAATTCACTGAGCTAGAGGATTATTAAAACTGGGTGGGAGTTTTTTTCATAGTGAGATTTGGGCTGTGTTTGTTTTCATGAGTAAAAACCACACATCAGACATCAGCTGCAGCTAACTAAAAACTAATAGAAAAGAAATTTTAAAATGTTTAATGAAATGTGTGATTTTGTTTTCTTTTCAGAGTAACATATTGGTATAAATCTTCTTTCCTTTTGATTACAAATCCAAATTTTATAAGGAATAAGAAACCAAAATATAAATTTTGAGTCACTTCATTAATTTCAAAGCTGTTTTTCTATTTACCAGTTCCTTCAGAAATAAACACTTTATAGTGGTCTGCAAAAAAAGAATGCTGAAATTACATTAATCTTGTCATTGATATGGTCTCATAATCTGGAAGGAAAACCAGGCTCTGTGAGGTCATTGCAGACCTGATACTGAATTACTTTAATCTGAAGACACAATGCCTTAGTCAGCTACAAATGTGGGAAGACCTTTCCTTTTCCTGTCTTTTTTTCCTGAATGCTGAGAAAATTTTACAGAAACAAGCAAGCAAACCAACCAACAGTAAAACCAGAGAAAAGCAAACCCCTGCCAGGAACACCTTGTCAAACCTCTCTGTTTAGCAGTAAGGGCTGGTGTTTGTGAAACACTGAACAGATTAAATCTAAATGTAAATAATCTCATTATTCACTCTCAGGTCAAAATGGAATCCAGACCCAGATGCAGCTTCCTTTTCTCTTCCATTTCGGAGACTTTTTTGTAGCTTTCACAAAGTTTTATGTTTTATTTTCTACAAAGTGTGCATGAGCTAAGGCATTATCATTTACTCCAGTTTCTTACAGGCACCTGTACAGGTTTTGTTATATCTACATACAAACAACAACACAGTAAAAATGAATATTGAGGAGTTGAGCTTTCTAAAGTCATGATAAGATTTGCAAAAGAAAATGGGGATGTGAAATTACTGGAAGGTAATACAAATCTTAGAACCTCAAAGAATCAGTCCAAAAATAGGTATCTGATGCATCTTTATTCTAATAAAATATACCTATTTGTTTTAGAAATTTATTCTAAAAGAGTCAATGGGACTTTTAGAGTGAGAGCAGTTAACATTTTTTTTACTGTCTCTTTGCAGGTGTGATACTTCTACCTGCCACAATCCTGGGCATGTTCCTAGGAGGTTTCCTGATCAAGAAATTCAAGCTGCACATAACTGAAATGGCCAAGTTTGCCTGCATCACCTTCCTGGTGGCATATGTGGTGAACCTGCTGTACTTCACCTGCAGCTGTGAGGTGCTGCAGGTGGCCGGGCTGACAGTGCCCTACTCTGGGTTTGTACCCTCACCTGGGGCTGCCAGGGTCACTTGGCACAGCTGCTGCTTTGGGGGGCACGCACAGGAAAAAATCCAAGGTTTGAGACACAATTGGCAGTCTGAAGTCATGCCTAAAGCTGGGGATGGGGGAAAATACATCAATTTTATTTTCCCAATTTGTTTAAACTGGAGGTTTCTTTTTTTCTACATTCTCTATTTCTTTTTCCTAAATTCTCTGTTTCTGACAACACACCTATATATGCTGGCAAATTGCTAAAAAAGATGGCATTTATTACAGGCAAATTGAATTTCTACATTCTTTTTCAAAGCTTTAACTTAAGGTATTGTGAGAAATGTAGGACTCTTGTATAATTGATTAATATGATTAAGTAGAAGTCATTTATTCTTTACATTATTTATATTTTTATAGATTTTATAAGCTATTAAGTATATACTTTTTGATTATTTTTTTCTTTTTTTTTTTCCCATTTCTTAGCATTTGTGATTGGTTACAGTTTAGGTGTTTCATAGTTTTCTGGTTTTTGGGTCTTGTGATTTTGATATTTGGTTTCTCAGCTCCTTCATTTTTATTTTAGCATAGTTTATATTTTAGTACCTTGGAATCTATAGTGCCCTGAGAAAACTCTGATAAGAGCAGTAACAAGTGGTACAGCTGGTGCACATGGGGACCTGAGTTGTTTAGACACATTTCTACAGGGTGCCAGAGTCATTTCTCACAGCTGCTTTTTTGGGGTGATGAACAGAAAAAAATCCAAGGTTTTGAGACAGAATTGTCAGCCTGAAGTCATGCCTAAAGCTGGGGAAAATGTATCAGTTTTATTTTCCAAATTTGTTTAAGCTGGACATTTCTTTTTCCTAAATTCTCTTTTTTGCTAAATTTTCTTTTTCCTAAATTCTGTTTCTGACAATATACTTATATATTCTGGCAAATTGCTAAAAAAGATGGCATTCATTACAGGCAAATTGAATTCCTTAAATATAAAGCTCTTTCAAAGCTTTAATTTAAGGTATTGTGGGAAATGTAGGACTCTTGTATAACTGACTAATATGAATAAGTAGAAGTTGTTTATTGTTTACATTGTTTCTATAAATATATAAATGTTATATATAAATATATATATATATATATTTATATATATATATATATATGAGCATCCACAGCATGAGAGAATATATATAAAGAGCATTTACAGTTTCTCCAGGAGAACTGAGAGGAGAATTTGGCACATGCCAGGGTTGTTTCTGGTTAGTGTTTTACCTATTTACCAATTTATATTTTGAAGACAAGCAACAGCCTAATGAGGGCTAAATCCCTCACTTATCTCCCCTTCTAGGAGAGTTAAGGGAAATGTAGCCCCCATAATGTGTGCTTTTGGCTGAGGGAAGGGAGAAGGAGGAAGAAAAGGCAAAGTTTGAACATTTTTACCTTACTTTTGACCTCACAGCAAGGATGATTTGTAGCTGCTGGGCTCCTGACACTTTCAGGACACTGAGCTCTGTGCTCAGGGTGTCCTGACACAGTGACCTGGGTCCAGTGGAAAAAATGTCAATTGCTCTTTTGGTTTTATGTACTTTTTTTACTTTCACACCCTGCCTCTATCACCTGGATGTGGTAGGAGGAAATGATGGTTTTTCCTTGGGCCACGTAGAATCTCTGTTCTAGGTAGGATTTTCTTTTTCTTGGGGTGAGCTTTCAAATGCAAAATTAATACCACACATTCCCACCCAGCCTTTTCATTTCCATGCCTTTTCATTGACAATCCATAGAAAAGTTACTGCTTGATTAAAATCCCAAGGGAACTTTGTTTTAGCTGAAATAATCTCAGTGTCCATATGACAACTCCACCATGCAGATATCTGTCCATTTTGGTTACCTCACTTTCTCCATGTTTTTCCTGCCTACTCCTTAACATATATAATTTTTTTTAATATAAAATTACTCTAAATAATTCCTGAATTTCTTCTTGTTGTCCTCCAGAATGAAGCCCCTTTCCTCCAGCAAGCACACCTACACAGCCAGCTGCAATGCTGAGTGCAGCTGCAAGCTGGACCAGTGGGACCCTGTCTGTGGGGACAATGGCCTCACATACATGACAGCCTGCTTTGCAGGGTGCAAATCATCATCTGGGACAGGAAAAAATATGGTAAATATCCAGGGCATGGATGACTCTGCAACAGGACAAGGAGCAATGGTTTTAAGTTAAAACCAGCTTTAGATTAGAGACAGGGAAGATATTTTTATCAGCAACAAAGCCATTTCCTGAACTTCAAATAATCCTGCCTGAGCAAGACTGTTAAAAACTCTGTGTTTGCAGGAGAGTGTGCAAATGCTCAGATCTTCTGGCAGGAGCAGAATTGTACTGTTAAAAACTCTGTGTTTGCAGAGGAGTGTGCAAATGCTCAGATCTTCTGGCAGGAGCAGAATAGTCGTCACTGACAATGCTGAAAAAGACAAGCTTTGTTATCAGGCTTGTATTTAAACATCCCATAAATATTGTCTGGCTTCACTTCAGGAAAATTTGCCTTCAAACCCCTGTGTCCTGCTAACTTCAAAGCCCATGACCAATCCAAATGCTGTTTAAGCACATCATGACCTGTATGCATGATGCATATTTGGTCCACACCTCTATCTTTTCTTGCTGCTGTTGTTACACATCTTCCTCATGGGATACCTGAGCAGGATGGCTGGAGGGCAGTTCACACCTGATTTTTTTAGCTTTGACCCCCTTTAAACACACACAGAGCACCTTGTGCTCTTGCAGTGGCATGGCTGAAACTAGAACTCCAGCTGCCTTGTGTCTCTGGAGCAGCTCAGAGAGGCTGGAGCATATCAGTGACCTGGCCATTCTGCAGAGATGATTACAGAGGGTTTTTCAGCACCAGCAACAGCCTGGCTGGTATGGGGAGTGAAAAATCTAGCTGATGAAATGGTTGTTTATTGATGCTGAATTCTGAAGAAATAAATTCTTCTCACCTTCTCCTTTCAGGTGTTTCACAACTGCAGCTGTGTGGAAGGACAAGGGCTCGGGCTTGGCAATTCCTCTGCAGTTTTGGGACAATGCCAAAGAGAAAGCTGTGCCAAAGCCTTTCCCTATTTTTTAGCACTACAGACTGCATGTGCATTTCTTTTAGCCTTAGGAGGCACTCCTACATACATGATTATGTTCAGGTGAAATACTTTACCTTACCTTGACCATAGAGCCTGGGGAAAGAGAAACAGAAAATGATATCCACTATTTCATTCCTGCTGTGAGGAATGGCATGTGGATCAAATTCTGCCCCTGAGGATTTATTTGCCTGTACTGTGAAATCCAGCTCTTCTCAGAGGCCGAGCAAAATATCTGTCCAGAAATTTAATTCTAATTTGATGTTGAGTAGATACTTTGGTGATGAAAGGGGGGGGCATAATGCTGATCCTGAATGCTGGGTTTCAGTTCCAATGATAGGGATGTTTTTACCAGAGCATTGGACTTGAAATGAGATGCATTGCTAAGCCACAGCCAGTGCTGTTCACATTATTCAGAGAAAAACAGGTACCTTTGTCAAGCCTTGTGGCCTCACAATACCCTCTGTGTTGGGAGAAGTCTGATACTCCCATTTTTTTGGTCAGCTGATAGGCACAGAATTATAGCAGGAATATTTTTTTCAATTTTCATTCCTTCAGTTGGAAAGCAGCACCACCATTTTACATTCAGAGGAAAAGACAATGTTTTGTGCCTGTCACATGGAATTGTCTTTATCCTCCTGCTCATGGGTGAATCACAGTGGTCACTGTACATGACTAAATAACTTGGCTAAGCTGCTGATTTCCTGCAGTATTTCCAAGAGCAGAGCACACTGGGCTGTGGACAGGTGTACACAAAACCTGCTGGCCAGTTTTCAGAGCCCTGATATGTGTGATGAGAAGCCTTTGGGGGGGATGCTGAAGAGACAGCATAGTGGGGTATAAACTGCAGGGCAGGGCAGGCTGGGCACAGCCAGGCTCCCCCCTGCCCCTGGGCCAGCTCAGAGCTCCCCTCTGGGTGCTGTCAATTCTCCAGCTCACCCGATGGACACAGGCTGCTTTCCACTGCTAGGAATGAGGTGTTTTTACAGCCAGGTCACTGTCTCTCTGTAAAATGCTGGAGGCAGAGGTGGTTAAATCAGCAAGGGCTGCACAGCCTTGTTCCCTCTGTTCCTCACTGCACAGTGCAGCCTCGTAAAGCCAGGCTTAAGCTTAACTTATGGGCCTGGACTGCCTTCTCTTGGGGGTTCACTTTCCTGTCCCTGTGCCTCATCTCCCAGAAGTACTCACAACCCGTTTTCCTTTGGTTCAAGATGAGCTTCTGTAGATTCTTGCGTTTATTTCAGTGGGTGTTGTTCTGTGGAAGGAGACTCTGCACCTGAACTTGAACCTGGTGGGTGTTTCAGTCAGGGTTCCTGGGGGCTGTGCTGGGAAAGGCACAGCACTCCTGCAGCGTGGCTGCAGATCCATTCCTCTGCTCCTCAACCCTCTTTTGGTCTCCTTTCCAGATCTGTTTCACCAGACCTGAAATCCTTCGCTGTTGGGATAGAAGCTTTGGGTGGTAGAGTCCTAGGTAAGATTGAATTTCTTTGGGGTTTTCAAGTGGTAATCAAAGAAGCCAAAGAGGTAGACCAGAGGTAGCCATGGCAAGGCCCTTGCTCCAGAGAAGAACAAAAGAAATTTTCCAAAATTGTTCTTTGTAAGCAGACTGTACATTTCAAAATATTTGGAAGAGCTTTCTTCATGTTTCCTGCTATTTACATATTATGATTACCTGGTATTTACATATTATTATTATGCATTTACATATTATTATTATCTCTTCAGATTTTTCCTCTACACTGAAAATAAATGAGGCAAAGGAAGGAAATTTCATTTTAATTCTGAGTTTCTCTTTTTTTTTTAATTGTGGACACAACTACCTGAGATTGATCAGTCTGCATATCCCTAACACCCATCCTGCCTTTTGCTGACCATTATTCACTTAAAGCTCCCATGTACTTTGCCTATTATTCTGTTTCTTGAGTTTATCTGCAATAAACAATCATTTAATTATTCTGCCCTGCCTCAAACACACCTTGCCTCATCTTCCCTTGTTTGCTGATATTGCAATCTCTGCCTTGCAGAAAAGCCCAAGTGGTCATTTGGATCTCTTTTCCAATCTCCATATTTTAGCTGGAGATTGCAGAGAATCAATTTTCTACTTTCATAGGACAGTTAACTTCAGAAAACTGCACACTCTCCCCCATACTGATGATATTAAAACATTATTGTCTGTCTAAAATAAAGTCTTTCAGTACTACATAAATAGTAAACTTATTACCCAGTTTCTGTGGAGCAAGTGCTTAATTTCATCCCTTTGCACTGCACTAATCACCTTTTAATGGCAAGACATTACTATATGCATCAATAACATGAATATTCATATGCCATGGCATGAATATTCATATGTCATGGCATGTAAAAACACCAGGGATTGCAAAAGAAATGTTGGTTATATTATTTCTTTAAACAAAGGGAGTAAAACATTTAACAAAAATACCAATAAAGGGAATTGCTAACATTTACCTTGCTGGATATTATTAAGTTATTGTTTTAAGTCCATTGTTTCAACTCCCTTTAAGTGCTTTTACTTAAGTAAATCTTGTCATCTCAAAGCTGGAACTGGATGTTTAGTCCCATTCTATGCAGGCATAATTCAAAACCCTGGAGACTGACTTCCCCCTTTCTCTACATGACATTAAATGATGAGATCTCCATGTCTGAGATCATGTAATGAGAATTTTCTTTGCAGGAGGACTCCCAGCCCCTATTTATTTTGGTGCCTTGATAGATGAGACCTGCTTGAGATGGGGGACAAAAAGCTGTGGGGGATCAGGGTCCTGCAGAGTGTACGACACAAAAGAGTTCAGGTAATCCTCGCTGGGTTTGGGGCTCTGGGAGCAGGGACCAAGGGGGGCTCTCCTCATGCCAGCTGTCTGACTGGGGTCTAACAGCACCACTCTTCCTTACTGGACCTTAATATGTAAATAAACCAAACAACTTTTATTCAGTCTGGCATCTGAAATTGCAGGGTACTGCCTGAAGTCATGAGAATTAGTTCTTTGGTTGTAGTCTGCACTGAATAGTGAAATAAATGCACTGAATAACTCTGGGACACTTTGGCTTTGAGGGGTGCTGAAAAACTGTGGAGTACGTGTAGCTCTGCAGATTCTCCCCCTCATCTCTCATTTATTTGCTTCCTGTTGTATAAGAAATCTCCCAAACTCCCCTTGGAGGGAGGACATGAGTGGCTGGGAGCTGTGCCCAGGAGCCCTGAGTGTGCCAGGGAGGGACAGGGACAGCAGGAAAAAGGCCCAGCTGGTGCAGCTCCTCTTTTGTCAGCCCTAAACCAGAGTCTGCTGCATGGCAGCCCACCCCAGACATTTCTGCTGTGAGTCTAAGACCTGGTTAGAGCCTGTCTGGGGCTAAATATCACCAGGTCATTTGCTTTCTGCCTGTTATTTCTTATTTTCAAATGTGAAGAATAGAGAATAGATGGTTTTGTCAAACTGCTCTTTATATCCTACTTGGTTCCATACAGAATTGGAAAGTTTTATTAATATAAATGCATTTTGTCCCTTTTTTCCCCCCTAGGAATGTCTATCTTGGCCTCATTGCAGGACTACGGGCAGGATGCTGTCTGCTGTACATAGTGCTCTCTGCTTTAATTGTCAAACGCTTCAAGCCCCATGGCAAAGAGATGACAGATATTAAAAATGCAGAAATATCAACCAGCAAAGAACCAGAAACTGCCAACAAAAGAGAAATTCTTCCTGGTTCAAGAACCTCAGAGGAGAGCGAGGAAACTTATATGTAAAAAAAAAAACAAACCTCAAGGTCTTTTGTAAGTTTGCCTGTGCTCCGGTTTTTCTGAGCACGAAAGGGCTCTAATTACAGACTTCAACAACTAGTTCGCATTTTGGGAGTTCAAAAAGTATCTTTGAACATTGGCTTTTTATTTGCTTTATCCTCTCTTCTTCCTTTCCTCATCTGAAACAACAAGGAGGGGAAAAGGTATTCAAAATTTTGGGGAACTCTCCCATCCTCTTGCTCTCTTTCTAGACCAACAGTAGGACAAGCCAAAATTTTGCAATTTTGCCATAAATTTGATTATGATTGAAAACAAAGAAGAAGAAATCCACAATAAGCTGCTTTGACATTTTTCCTGACTTTATTTCAAGTCCTCTTGCTCTGTATTTAGTCCTACAGCTCTACATGGATAATCAAATTTCTCTTGGCTTCTCTGATGGCCTTTCCTGAGCTGAGCTCCTTGTTCATGGCCAGGGGAGACCCCAGGGCTGAGCACCCTCAGAACTCAAACTGCCCCACAACTCGGGTTTGGCTTGAAAAACTGTCACAGTGGAGAGCAAATGAAGTTTGCAAAGGAAGTTTTGAGGCAAAGTGCGTTCAACAGTCAAAGTGGAAAGCAAATGAAGAAAGTGGTGCGTTAATTTTTGCAGCACATCTCTGTAATGGGTTTGAGAAAGATGACTCTGAGCTGATGCAATAAAGTGAGAGGTGTTTAAGTTTCTTTGATTAGTTCTTTTTGGTGTTTGTGTGGAGGGAAGGGAGGGCACTTTCATCCAAAGGACCACATCTATATAAATTTCCTTCCTTGTTTAAGGAACCTTCAGTAAACCTGGAAACACAGTACTTGGAATTTCACAGCTTTCCACAGGCAGCCTTGTCCAGATTAAAGCTTTATTAAAGGAAGATCCCAACAGTTATTCAGAGGGGAAAGAAGTCTCTAAAAATATCATCAGGGTGATATTTTGTTGACAGCTCTCAGGAAGTACCTTTGCAACAGGATCAGACCTACTTAGGAAGATCACAGTAGATTTTGTCTCCATCACCACAGACATTTTGGGGTGATGCTGACAATTTTGCTTTATTTTCTTCTTCCCACAGTGCTGTACAGAAACCTAAAACTAGGGAACAAAATTTCTTTCCTAATTTTAAAGTTCCTTAGGCTATGGAATAGAGATAATGGACATAAAGAAAATCTACCACACTTTATCTGAGAAAGGAGCAGATCAGAGGGCTAAAGAGAGAGATTCTCTGTATTAAATGATTTTTCTGGCCTTTCTTCTACCATCTGCCCCAGATGGGATGGGAACAGGGATGGAAACTCAGTGAAAGGAAGTTCCTCACATCCTGGCCTTTGGGGATGGAGCTGAATGCATTTTATTGCCTAAAGACAATGAGCAGCACATGTAGACCTTGTTTTTTCCATTCACAGCTCTGATTATAAACTGATTATTAACTCTGATTAGAAACTTCTCTAATACAGAAGATATCAGTAGTGCATCTAGGTCTGGAAATTATTAAAGAAAAATCCAGGTTCCAGAAACCTCAGGAACTGTACACAGAGAAAACAATGGTGTGTCATTCTCCTTCTGTAAAGAGAATTTTAACATTGAATAAATGCCCAGGCAGCTCTAAAAACACTCCTGATCTACGCCAGACACAGAATCAGTCAGGTGACTCATACTAACATCATTTCCCTTCTACTTCTGTTGTTTGGGTATTTGTTTCTGTACCCTGAGTTTTGTGGGTTTTTTATGTTATAGGGTGTTTTCTGGTGATTTTCTCAGGAGGTAATATTTTATCAAAGGTGCTTTGATAACTGATGTCAGACTGGAAATGAAATTCTGGTTAGATGTGATGATTCATGCCCAGATATTTAGCCCAGATGAAACTTAGTAAAGTGAGGTTTTTCAAACAAATAAGAATTATCACTATTCTTTATAACAGTCCTGAATTGACAGTAGCACAAACCCTGCCACAGGTGGGAAATTTAAATGAGCCTCTCTCTCATTATTCTGGGAATTCCAAGGCTGTCTCACTTCCCTGTATTTCCCTGGTTTTTGAGTACAAATCTAGCACTCTCCTGTGAGCAGAAGGTAGAAGTTTCTTCGAGGGAACAGCTTCTACTTCAGCAGCCAGCTAGTAGAGAACATGAAAAAATTAAATAGGTGATCAACCAAGTGGGATTTTTCCAAAAGTTTTTTATCTCCTTGCTTCTCACAGCAGAGAAGAAATAAAGACACTCCAATTCCAATTCCTCCTGCTCCAAGGGCCAGCCTGAGAGCCAGAGGGGGCCCTGGGGCTCTGGGGCGATTGCAAAATCCCATTACTGACCCTGAGATCAAAACTGGTATTTTTGTCTTCTGTCTGAGCCCCATCACTGGGAAAATCCTCCAGGAAAGAAGGAAAGCCTGTTGTTTTCCAAGTTCCTAAGAGGAACTGTTAACCAAGAAAGCCATTTTGGAGGCAAATTTGCAACTATTCCACACCAGGTGTGCTTTCAAATACAGGCTGCAAACCATATAGTTTAGGGATCATTACAGATAAATCATGGAAAGTCCACTAAAATCAAAATAAACAAATAAAAAAGGCAGTGAGTTTTCATCAGACTGTGGGAGATTTAAGGGCATGAGCTTTGTGTTTACCCAACTCTTCCTTGAGGATATCAAAAAGCTCTTTAATGGCATTTTCAAAGTCCTTCTGCCAGAAAAACTCCACAAGACAGAAGGCAGCTCAGTTATCTGGCATTTCTTTGCTTGTAGAGATACAATTGAGCAGACATAATGACCTATGACTACCTGGTTTTGTGATGTTTTCTAGCTGTTTATTAAAAAAAAAAAAGATAAAAACCTCCAGCATCCCTAAACCCACAGTTTTCTGTATGCATTAGGATCATGTACCCTACAAAAACCCACTCTTCCTATGGATTTTGTGTCCCCATTATCAACAACTCCTGTCTGTCCTGGCACTAAAATAAATTGGGAATTTATTTATTTTAAGTACTAGCTGTTGCAGAATAAACAGAAAATCCCTCAGGCTGTCCACTTAAATTTAAAGCATTCAAAATGTTTTTATAACATAGGCAACATTAGATAATTCCACAAGTTTTCACTGTGGAGTTTATTGTCATTTTGCCTTCCTCAAATTTGAAATATGCTGAAGGTTTTTTCCAGCTGAAACTCTTAATAAAGATCTGAAGAATATGATTCTTTTTCCAGTGTTACTTTCTATTTAATTAGTGTATTTATTCTGAAGTACCTGAACATAACTAAGTCCCAGTTCTAGCTGAGGATTGTTTTGCAATGGGACTGGGTTTTTTTTTTAGTTAGGTGTTCCAAACATGCTGTAATGTGATTGCCACTTCTAGTGACAAACTAAGCAAGTTTTGAGTGATTGAGAATATCAGAAAGCAACATGTCATCAGATTTCTGCAGATCAGTTTAATGAACTTTAATGAGTAATTGGATATGTATATAATTGAACTTTGAATTGTATATATTGTATATATTTATAATTGAACTTTAATAAGGAGTGATTGAGCTTTAATAAGGTTACAGGAGAAATATAGGTAATGAAAAAACATTCTGATAGAATCCTTGAGATTTTGTCAGAAAAATAAATTGCATTTTGCAGGAAAAAGCCCTGGGAAGTATTACTGAAATTCTTATAAGAGATCTGCATCTTAAAGCAGAGAATCTGAGTCAGTGACTGTCAAACTGAAACTATTCCTCTCCTCAGCTGGGTCTCACTGTATTCATTTCTATAAAATGCAGCATTTCCTTCTCTGAACTCAGCAGGTGGGAAATCATCAGAAGAGTTTCGTGTTCTCAGTGGGAAATATTGCTGCCCAATGAATGAGTGCTCCTGTTATCTGCAAAAACCATAAATGACTCAATCTCCCTGGAATGCATGTTTATTTTAATATCACCTTATCACTGGAGCACTGGTGTTCCCTGTTATTACCTCTAAAATCAGATTACCCTGGGTGTAATAATCATCACAGAGTTTGTGCTCAGTCCTGCCTGAGCTGACAAGATCAATGAAACCCGAGATATTCCTGAGATATTGCTCCTGCACTAACAGCTTACAGTAATTATCATCATAATAATGACAATAATGACAATATTGGGATCTGAAATAGCTCAGAGGTCCTGCCAGGTTTTCTGTATTGATCCCTTCAACGTTTTTCTTAAAGCACATGACTCACAAACCTGCTCCTAAACAAAACGGATAAACAGATTTGTATAAAAAATTATTAATTTAAAGGTATGAATCACAAGTTTACAATGGCCAAATAGAATATAACAGTAGATATATATAATATAATATAATATAATATAATATAATATAATATAATATAATATAATATAATATAATATAATATAATATAATATAATATAATATAATATAATATAATATAATATAATATAATATAATATAATATAATATAATATAATATAATATAATATAATATAATATAATATAATATAATATAATA
>JANIJU010003063.1:70357735-70375235 GCA_025504685.1 Leucosticte australis | reverse complement strand
AAAAAAAGTCCCATTTTTCTCCCTTCAGCTGCTGCAATCACTGCTAAGTGACTGTCATGACAAACAACACACTTCAGAACAATTCAGCATTTTGCTCAACAAATATATATATATTTTATATCCAATATGTCTATTAACCATATCCCACTGAGCCTTGAGCATCTATTTTAAAGTGCCAACCTTCCTGTTGTGAAACGGTTCTCAAGTGCTCATCTTTGTATTAAAGTCACAACAAGTTGTCAAGCTCCAAGCGAGGCGAGTGCAGCAAAGGCAAACCAACAAACACACAGAGGCAGCTTTGAGCACATGAGCTCAGCTGTATGAGCCGAGGGAATTTTGGGGGTGTGGGAACAGGGATGGGTGTTTTTTCCTGGCTGGTGATAAATTTTTCCTGGGAAAACCGAAGCTGATAATGAAACATGGATAATTGCCATGGCAACGGGGAGCAAGGCTGGCATTTGGGTGCCCTCTGCCGGACACTGCGGGCATCGCAACCCAGCCGAGCCTATTTCTCGTGCTTCAGAATCTCTTAAAAAAAAAAAAATTTAAAAAAATGTATTTTTGAATACAATTCCACGACTCGAAGACTTTAAAAAAAAAACTCATTGTCTTTGTGAAAATATGTGCGCATTTTTAAGTAGCATAACTTTTTCAGCTGAGGTAAGACAAAATGCTTCATGGAAAAATATATTGCTTTTTGCCAATTTTGAGATGAAAAGCAGGTGCAATGACGCAATTCGGTGAGGTGTTTGGTTTAAAGGCTTTGGCTCACCGTGAATTTTGGTTAAATTTGATGGAATCAGAAAGTTTCTCCCAGCCTTGAGCTCATCTCTGCTGTGTCAGTCCTCTACATGGAGGGTCAGGATCACTTTTTGTGAGCTTTTGGCACGTGGATGTCCTGGCAGTTCTTTGATCCCACTAAAAACACCCAGACTGGCTCTGTCAGAACTGCCAAGGAGGTTTTCCTTTGTCAGGTTGTTATTACTGGTAATCAGGCACACATCAGGCACTCGGATTCTTGTTTGTTAGTGTTTATTGCTGTTTGCAGTTCTGCCATTAGTTACGCTCTCTGTACAGTGTTATTATTTACTATTGAGTTACTCACAGCATTTGGAATGGTGTTTCTAAGAGAAGCTGACCTGATTCACATGTCTAAATTTCTTTCTAAATAGAGGATTCATTCTCTGCATCAGAAGAACCTGGCAAATGTTCTTTGACCTTGCAATTGTCTTCTTTATTCATAGCAGCATCTTCTTGTCCATTCTCTAGAGGCCTGGAGTTCTTATTTTGAAAGTGTTTCTTTAACAATGTGTAAAAAATTATTGCAACCAAAAAGGAAGGACCTCTTAAAAGTGCTCCTAAACCAAGGTAGACATACCTGTGGGACAGAGCACAGAAAATTAGGCCAGGTGTTGAATTTTTCAAAAACACTAAAGAAAATCACTTTAATGGCTTTTAAGGCTCTCATATATACAAAACAAACAAACAAACAAACAAAAAGCTTAGGGGAAGACATTAAAACTCATTGTTTGTGAATGATACCAAAACCTGGACATTTTTACTTGCAGAACCTTCTCTTAAAGAGCTGATAATATTATTTTTGCTTGTGAAGATAATTTCAAAGTGAAACTTCTACCATCTTCCTTTTTTTTTTTTTTTTTTGAAGATTTTTGGATCACTTTAATGCCTTAGGCTCTTTAGGGCTAGAATTATATTGAGGTCACCAGAGTGGTCTATTGTACATAAAAATAAAAATACACCTCAGAAGGGGCCAAGGCTTGAGTGAAACTGAGAAAAATCTATGGAGCATTCCCCCAGGAGGCTGACAGTGACTGGGTTTCCCAACCCCTACAGCTCCTCAGCACAATGTTCTTTCATGGACAAACTACCTGCAAATAAGGTAAATTTGGGTAACTTTCCTCTTCAAAGTCCTAAAGTCTGAGGTATTTTTAATATAAGTATATTAAAATCTAATACTATATAAAAAGTAAGTATAAAAGTATATAATAAAGTATTATATATAAAGTATATAATACAGTATCATAAAAGTATTATATATAAAGTGTATATATAGTATCATATAAAAGTATATAATATGTACTTTTAATGTAAGTATTATATTATTGTGTATTTCAATATATTAAAAATTTTTATTATATATATATATATATAAATAAAATAATAAATAAAATAAAATAGAAATTTTATGTTTTTAATATAAGTATATTAAAAATACACCAGTCATTCCAGAAATCTCTGTCATGGATGTTAAATTTCTTTTGTACAACATAAAAACTGACAATAAAAATTGAGATTTTAACATTTGATCTCGAGATTTTTCAATTTCAGGAATTTTGGACAGACTTAGAGCCCAGAATTAATATCTACCATGGTGCTGGATCACACCCTTCAGTGGAAGAGAACAGGGCATGCCCTTCCACGTCACTGAGGGATTTTATGGAAACCCTTTGGCTTGGATTTTTCTCCTGAGAAGCCTCAGAAAAAAAATGTAACCAGTAACTCTGATGGCTGTGGGATGTGGTCTGGAGCTGGTTTACCAACAGCATCTTTGGTTGGGCTCATGTGGATTGTTTTTAATTCATGGCAATCCCAGTCAGGCTGTGTCAGGTTCTGGGTTTGTCACGGGTTTTTTATTGTCATTCTTTTCAAGCCTTCTTATGTCTCCTTTCTCCTGTTCTTTAGTGTAGTTTTAGTATATCATTTCCTTTGAATATAATATAATATAATATAATATAATATAATATAATATAATATAATATAATATAATATAATATAATATAATATAATATAATATAATATAATCATATCATATCATATCATATCATATCATATCATATCATATCATATCATATCATATCATACTAAATCAGCCTTCTGAACCATGGAGTCAAGATTCTCATCTCTTCTGTGCCTCCTTTTGTGTCCATTGCTGTGCATGCATCTCTTTTGTCCTCCCTCTCTTCCTAGTATTTAGCACATAAGCAGCATTTCACCACATAAAGCAAATAAACAATGTCAGTCAGGATTTCATTTCCAGTACATAAATTTCCACTTCTTCGTTCCCTCCAAGATTCTTCAGCTGTTACTTTGCTTTCTCGTGGGCATGTGAGAGTTTAAGCTTGGATTCAGAATACCTCACAGTGCCACCAATTTATCAGTAGTTTGATTTCAGTCAGATTGTCGTCAGTCCTGGGGACCCACAAACACCTCCACGTTTCCCCAGGGAGGTTTTTTGTGCCCTGGTTTTCTTTACCTGTTTGCATTGGAGTCGTAGAGCCTGCAAGCCCCTCTCCTCCCACAGCTGGTGCTGCCCCACTTCAGGCAGGTCCTGTCGATGGCTGCCCCAAAATAAACTGGGGCTGGGATCCCAGCTGCAAGGAGACAGCAGGAAATGGGACAGGGCTCCACAGGAAAGGAGGAATCAGATTTCTCTTTGCTCAGGGGTGGCTCCAGGCTCCCAGAGCACTCCAGGGGGCTGGAGCCTGCAATGGTTTCTCTTACCCAGCATCCTCGTAAGCAGTGTGAAGAGACCCACTGCCAGAGCTTTGAGCTCTGGCTGGACACATCTGCAAAAAAGAGGGATGAGTAAGAAGTGCTGGCCTGTTTAGTGCTTAACATGCCTATCAAATGCTATTAAATAACCTGAATTTTATACCCTTGTTGATGGAAGGAGCACTTTGGAGTTCTTGGAAGAAGAGTGCTTCCTTCATCTGCTGAGGCATGTTCAGTGGTATGAAAAAGGTGAATTAATCAATTAAGCAATTTTCATCAAATAGCTCCTGACAAGTCCATTCCCCATGCATGGTTAAGGAATTGAAGTTTTAAAGCCATAATCAGAGTCTATCCTGACCTTTTGGAAATGAGCTCTGCAGCTGCCTTCACTCTTGGGCATACATTTCCCTCACCTGATGGAATGTTTAATGGGAAATATCCTACTGCCCTAAGACAAAAAAATTGCAGGCAGAAGGGTCAGTGCAGCATCTTTCTGTGCTTGAACAGAATTCCTCTGTGCAAGGACACATCTTGGGCAGCACAAAGCCTCTTGGCTCATCTGTTTCATGGGGAGCTGCACTGCAGGCATCAGAAATGGGCACAGGTCTTGAATTCATCCTATCTCCAGCCTCTGCCACCTCCCTGCACATCCAGAAATCCTGGCAAATGCATGGCACTTTCAAAATCCCAGCAGAAAAAAGGACATGTTCTGGAAAACCTGACTACAGAACCAGAGAGTCAGAGAATGGTTTGGTTTGGAAGGGATGTTAAAGATTGCCTTGCTCCAAAACCATGGGCAGGGACACCTTTCTCTGTCCCAGGCTGCTCCAAGCCCCATCCAGCCTGGCCTTGGACATTTCCAGGGATCCAGGGGCAGCCACAGCTGCTCTGGGCCAGGGCCTCACCACCCTCACAGGGAGGAATTTCTTTAAACCTAAACTTTCCCTCTTTCACTCTGAACCCATTGCTCCTTGTCCTACCACTGCAGCTCCTGACCAGCAAGAAACTCCTTTTTTTCCCAAGGTAAGGAACCAAACATGGCTTTGAAAGCCTCCCCAGAGAGCCTTTGGTGCACAGCCAGCTGTTCTCACCTGTACACAAGAATGTATGAAGGAGTGACTCCCAGGGCATAGCAAAATCCACCTATGACTTGTATTACTGTGTAATAAATGAAATTCCTCGAGCAGTCATCACTTTTTGGACATTGCCCCAAGGTGGCAGAATTGTTTCCTGTCCATGAATTGCTGAATTCAAGACATCTGCAGTTATGGAAGACCTGGAAGACACAAAACTTGTTTGGTGGGACGCTGCTCATGAACTGGGGGTTCTGCTGGAGAGAAAACAGAGTAAAGAGATGGCTCCAGACCATTTATGTTCTGAAATAACCAGGAAGTGTGCAAATGGCACAGCCCAATGAAGGTTTACATCCATGGACTGGAGCTGTGTCTTTGGGACTCTGGGCATTATCTCCATGCCAAGCAAAAATCAGTCACCCAGAAAAACAAGCAGTTTCTGACATCCCAAAATCTCACATGGAGGAAACAAGCTGCCTTGCCTTAACCCCTTTTTCATCTTTTAATGATCAGTGGCAGGGAAGATACCACTCTCTCTGAGTGTACTCCAACTGTCAGGTAAAGCCTCAGGGCAGCCAAAATGGCATTTATGAGAGGCAAACCTGTGGAAAACCTTCAGGCAACATGAAACCAGTTTGATTTGTGTGTTTCCCCCTCTTGTGCTCAGCCTACAGAAGATGAAAGTTAATATCTAGAACAAGGAGCTCGGGCCTTTTGCCTAATGTGCAATGGCTCAGAGAAATCTCTCTTTTCTGGGCTGTTTGTAGCCAGAAATCAGAAATCCCTTAGGGACGAGTCCCAGTAACTTTGGCTTTGCTGAACTGCGTTACCCTCCTGAATCCCTGGTGGTACATGGAACACAGGCTGGCAGGAAGCCTCAGGAGCCAAAGCAGGGTCTCTTACTGTGCTCTTCCCATGTCCCACGGAGGTGTCACAGCCAGCCAGACATGCAGAGGCGTAGGTGATGCCGTTGGCTCCACACACAGGATCCCACACGTTGGAGGCACATTTGCAGTGGGAGTTGCATTCCGAAAACAGGGAATTGTTGTGGTACGGGATGGGGTTGCTTGGAAATGAAGTTCAGACAAGTGTAAGACATTTTTAACTCAGTGCTGGAGTCAGTGAAGTCCCTTCTGTGTGACTGTGTTGCTGTTCTGAACCCCACCTCACATGCCCAGGACATCTTTTCACAGCTGAGTTTCTACATCCCTATTGGTCTGTTTGGGATTCCATCCTACTTGCACTGATATTAAAGCCATTGCTAGATTATAGAGCAATTTAAAACAAATTAAAACATTGCTACTGATTTTACAGGTGTGGACAGAAAAGAGAAAGGAGGGAGAGGTCATTTGGGCTCCCCCCTAACTGAATTTAGAGCTGGCAAGAGTTATCACAGTCTTATCAATATATCAGTTGGTAAAAATGCACCAGTGACAGAAACCAAATCTCCTGGTCTCTGTGGTTAAAAAACACTCCTCTGTTGAAGCCTAGCCCAACTTTTCACTGAGGATATGAAGAATGCAGTATAATCTTTTGCTTTCAGGCATCCTTTGATTGTGCATTGAACAAAAAGATGTCTTCACTCATCTTCTCCTTTCTAGGCAAATGAAACTGATGTGCTTGCCAGTTTTTCATCCCAGGGCTCCCTAAGCATATTCCCTGGTCCACCTTTGGCATTCCTAGTGAAAACCTTGCACAGCAACACTCCCACCCTCCCCCAGCAGAACAGCCCACACTGCTAATGAAGCAATTCCTAATTAATCTTTGACCAGCGTTGGGCTTTGTCAGGCTGACCAACAAAGCAGTGACATGTGGCAGTGTTCATTTTCTCTTTAGCCTTGATGCCACAGTACATTTTTTGAGAACTGTGGAGAAAAACACAATCTTTTTTTCTGTTTTATACTCACCCTTCATAGGACACTGTCATTCCTGCCACCATGTGGTTATCACAGCCAACAAAAAAGTGCAACAAGCTGATGGCATAGGACAGAAATGACATGATAAATGAAAACTTTGTCGCTGCAATGATGCCCATTTTATACTTTTTCATTATAAGCCCTCCTAGGAAAATCCCAAGACCTACAGGAGGCAAGGATGTAATTCCTGAAAGAGAATATAGAAGGGGAATGTTAGAATTAAAGAATCATTATAGTCTTAAGAGCCAAACTCTGCCCTTGGTTTTTTGTTCCTGGCAGCTTTACGGTCTGTTACATCTTTAGGAAGGTTTGTGCTCAGTCCAGCCCCTGGGAGTTGCTGTTTGTGAAGTGCCTAACCCTCCAAACCCACTCCCACTGCAAGGAACTTGCCAGATTCTTCAACAACTAAAGCTTCCACACCACACTCATAGCATATTTGGGGTGCCCTAGCTATAAATATACTATAAATGCAACGTAATATAATATAATTTAAATATTTTAAATGGTCCCGCAGGCACAAACCCTGTATTTTTAATTCAGGCCAGACCACCATTTACCCCCACTTACTCTGCATGGAATTCAGCCCCAGGTCAAGCCCAGCAGAACCTATCCCCATGCCCTGCTGGCAGCACAAGCAGCTCCTCTCACCTATTAGGAAGTTGGATTTGGATGTAGATTGTCCATACTGCTGTTCCATGTACTTTGGTTTGTAAGTCACGAAACCAATAAAACTATTGAACTGTAACAGTGAGCAACACAAAAATGTAAAGTACATTCGATTACCCAATACCTTTTTCAGGGAGTTATAGAAATCTGAAAGAAAGGGACATATGAGTTGGCATTGAAAGATGCATGGCATAATTACTGCTGAGTAACCTGCAAAACTTAGGGCAAGGTCCTGCTCTCAGCTGTCCAAGGGCAAGCTGTACTGATCTTCATTGGCATGAGGGTATCTGAAAGCAAAATCAGGTTCTTGAAAAACACCAGAGGTTGAGATACAGGAAGAGAATCCTAAAAGAAGACAGAAGTATGGGTTAAGGCCTGGCTGCTCTGGTATGATATGCACATGAGGACTAAGGGGCTCCACACAGCCCAGATTTTGTTCAGCTTGCATAAATATTATCACAGGTTCAAGGCTCAGTGGGGATGTCCAGTGTCTTCCACTGGGATTGGAACAAAAAATTTGACAAATGAAGCAAAGCCACTTCTTTCCGTCACCTTTTCACCACTTTTTTTGGCCTAAGGACTGCACAACCAGAGCTACTCAAGACTGAAGTATTTTCATCAGGAACCAAGGTACTTCAGAGTCTCCAAGAACTCTCTCAAATGAATAATTTGTCTTTCTATGTGGCAAAAGGAGCCTTTAAATATTTCCTTTAGGTTCAGATACAGGAACACTTTCCCACTGTTCAAATTTCTTCCAGTGCAAGATTTTAGAGGTAGGCACCGCTCAGGTGATGATTTACTTCAGGTAAACGTCATGATTTACTTCATGCAGAACCTCAGAGTCCTGAACAAGCCCTTCCACTTCTAATAATTTCTGGTGGACCTTCCCTTCCCTGGGGATGTCTGCCTGGTTTAGATGGAAGCGCAGGGGAGGCAAAATCTTTTGCAGAACTGTTCCATTTCCTATGTGTGCTGTGCCTATTGCTTTTCACATTTATACCACATGAGAAACACTTGCCTTTCAGCATCACTGACCACTTCCTTGGCTTGGTTTTTTCAGGAGAAAATTTGTTCCCCGCCGCACCCGCGTTTTCCAAGAGCCCGTGTGCAGCTTTGTCCTTCTGGGCTTCCTCTGGCTTTTTCAGACTCTTTGGCAGGAAGCAGAATGGAATAGCAGATAGGAAACTGGCTGCTCCACCTATCAAAAAGCCAAGCCACCATGCACCCACCCAGCGGGAGTCCTGTGGGGTGATGGTGATGCTCCCTGGAAAGGAGGGAAGCAGGCACAAGTTACCCCAATAGAGCAGCTGAACCTTCCCAGCCTTTTCCTGCTGCATTTTACAGTGCCTGACTTCCAGCAATGAACATCTAATGAGGGGCCAACCACGCAGGGAAGGCATCAGGAATCATACCCTGGATGGTGTTATGGAATCATGGGCTGGTTTGGATGGAAGGTGTTCCGTGGGCAGGGACACCTCAGGGGGGACCAGGATGGTCTGAGACCCTCCAGCCTGGCCTTGGACACTTCCAGGAGACCCTCCAGCCTGACACTTCCAAGGATGGGGCATCCACAGTTTCTCTGGACAACTGGTTCCTGTGCCCGACCATCCTTGCAGGGAAGAATTTCTTCCTAACATCTAATCCAACCTGACTCTCTTTTGGTTTGAAGCCATTCCTGTTTGTCCAGTGTTATTTTTTTTTTTTTGCCATGGCTTTAAATGTACTGCATGGAAGGAGAGCAGCTGGTTGTATTTTTATGGTTTTTAATTCTGACATGTTTGGTGGGCAACCAAGATTATAAGGACTTTTCACTGCACGACCAGAATTGGCTCACTGTCTTTACTCCTAAATAAAATCAAACACTGGCTTAGCAAAGGGCAAAGATAAAATAGCTCATCTAGGTAGCTGCAGGATTCTGAAGGTCTGAAATTTTATCTGCTAGAAAAACAAGATCACTGAAAAGGAACAGCCACCACTTAGAGGGATTGCTGTGTCCCCTCTGGCATTGTGCAGATGTGAGCACATACATGTCTTTTCATTTCATCTGAATAAGCAAGGGCTGAGAAAAAGTGTATTTTGTGCTGCAAAAACGATGTGAAATGTAAATAATGTAAAATACTCAGTGGAAAGGGTGGGTAATTCCCCCAAACTGTAAAGCTGCTGCACTAGCAGAATCTTTTCTGTTAAAAGCCCAGTTTAGAAAAAAATCTTGGTTCTGTGAGAGCTCTTGGTACCAATTCTTAGGTTTAAGTGTGTATTGCAGTCCTCTAATATTAAAGCACAGTTCTAAAATATGCTCCCAGTCTAACTCTGCTTTTACTCTAAAAGCTTTCAGTAATTCAATAAATAAAAATTAATTTTTTTTTCAATAATATGCCCTTTGTTATTATTACTATTGAAATAATTTACTTATAATAAATTATAATATATCTAATATTATATATATGCTATATATAAAATATAACATATATAGTATATATTATAGCTAAAGTATAGTATTTATCATATATTATATATTATATATTATATATTATATATTATATACATTCTATATTGTATCTAATATATATTATGTATATTATATATCTAATATATATTATTTATAATTCAATAAAATAATAAAATGCCAATCAATTCTACAATAAAAACAACTAAATCAATATAATTCAAACATAACATATACGATATAATCACTATAATGCATACATATGCAACCATTTATAGGCAATTCTTGTGAACAGGCATTAGCTCACTATTACTTTTCCTCCGTTTTGCTTACCTGGATCCACAAATCCAATATCCACGTACAGCTTTGCACACAGAGATCCCAGCAGGAAGCCAAACATGGGGCCCATCATGGCCACGGTGTGCAAACAGGCTGAAAACACAATGAGGCAGGTGCTAGTACCCTCTGATGGCTGCATGCTGTCTTCTGCAGAGGGTGCTCCACCTCTCCCACTGGGAATCTCTCCGTTTATTCATGCTGAGATTACCTACATACACAGGAACATTCTCCTCTTTAGCAAAGTCGTCCAGGTAAGAGATGCCCAGGGGCGTTATTGGCGTCTCACCAATCCCACGTAACATGTTTCCCAGTAAGATATAGATCCACATGTAGGATGATGGCTCCTTCTCACAGCCTGCAGAGGAGAGTTCACACCTTTGTAATAAAATATTTGAATGGGAAACAGGGGAAAAAACACAGGAAAGGATTATAGATTAGAAATCAAGGTGTTAAGAGCATTTCCTTAGAGAAGATAAACGAAAGGCTGTCAGTGCCATTGTAACTTTTCATGATCTTTTAATAACATATTTTTCCACCTCCATTGCATTTGATTTCTAAAAGCAGGGGTAAGTATCACCCATCAGAAGAAATGCTCATAAAAAGAAATAACTGATTGATATTTTCATAAATATATTACCTGGCATATATCATGTATCTTTAATGTGAGAAGTTTCAGATGGTTTCTGGTGCAGAGCTTGGCTCATTCTCTACCTGTGTCCCATACAAGCAACACATAAAACAGTTTTGTATTCCATATTTTAAGGAGGATTATAGCAATCTCCATTTATTCCTGTTACTCTCCATGCAGTTTCTTGTCCTGTCCCCACCTCCAGGTCCAGGTAACTGAGTCCTTGCGACCAAGGACAAAACAAGCTCCTGTAACATTTACAGTTCCATACCTGCTTGTGAGACTTCCAGGACAGTGTCATTCACATCCTGGTGTAGGGAGCAGGGGTTTGTGCTGGAATTTAAGCTGGCTGAAGCAGCTGTGTGTGATGCTGTCTCATACTTGTAGCTGCAAACACACAACAGGAGGTTCAGGAGCTGTGCTCACGAGGGAAACACCAGTGTGGTAGGGCTGGAGCCACCTTGGCTGCTGGTTCCCCAAAGAGAACGGTATCTTTGGTTAAATATCAGTTCAAAGGAGCAAATAAGATTGTTAAAGAACATTTTAGAAAACCAAAATACTGAAAGGAAGAGCAAATAAAACTTGGAATTCTCTGTCTGGAAGGCATAATGTTTTAAACTGGAAAATTCAGAAGGGCTCGTGAAAGTATTTCAGATAGGATTGAATTTTTGGTGTCTAAATTGAGGGTCAGGTCCAAGTGAGCTCCCTGTGTTGACCAAGCAGCCAAGGAGAAAAAGATGAATGCCTTGAGTTTGAGCAAATGTCCCCTTTCCATCTTAGACATGTGTTTGGTCTGTTCAGCTGCTATAACATGATCCCTCTCCCAGAAACGAGTGCTGCTGAGGGGCAAAGTACAATTAGCTTCAGCAGAAAACCATGGCAAAGCACACATCCTGCTTCAAGGAATTGCCCTGGCTCTGTCAGACCAGGCAGGCTTATTTTTCAGGTTGAAACAAAGAGCAGTCTCCAGGAGAAGAGTGCAGAGCAGTTCCCCTACAAATGCTCAGGCTCAAGTTCATGAGTTGCCCAGTGTGGATGAGGATGATACACGGCCTGTCTTAAAGAGTGAAAAACTGATAAAAATTCTGTTTCTAGCGTGAGATCCACTAACATGAAAGAAAGCATTCCTCAGTTTTCTTTTTGAAGTAGTATATCTAAAATTATTCTAATATATTTAAGGAATCAACAGAAATATGTCCTACTCTATTTGTCATCCCTGTGCTCAAGCTATGGCTAGAAGCATTATCACACATAAGCACAATGCAGTAATTCCCTGAGCCTGGAGAAGGTGAATAAAAATCAACCCGACACAGAAAATGACTTTAACCAGGCATGTGCATTTGGAGCAGGAAAATCCTGGTATGAGTTCTACCAGCACTCCTCCATCTGCAGGCTCCAGCACCTTTGCATTCTTTGGCTCCTTTCTGAACAAGCCTGAGTGGAAACTAAAGCACTGTGATGTTCTCATTTTTTTGAGGAGTTGAACCTCCACTTGAGAAGAGCTGTATTTTTTAAATGAACATTCCCCATCACAACAGTGATGTGCGTGTCACCTGGGGTGCATCACACTTGGAAATGAGGTTCCACGGGCCTTTGGGAATGTAAGGCTAAACATGCAACAAGTTTCAACTAAAAACCAGAAAGCACAATGCAACTCCAGCGTGAGGTCACGCAAATTCACCACAATCAGTACTTACTATCCCATGAAGAAATGAGGCATGGCTGACAAAAAGCATCCCAAAGCCATAGCGAAGGATCCCACCGCTATTACTCTGGGCCTGTGCAGCTTAGCTCCAAAATAGCTTACAAATGCAATCACCAGCAGGTTGCCTGCAAGGTAAAGAAGCAGAATGAGTGCCAGGTGCTGTCTCTGAGCAGCTCTCTGTGTGCTGGGGAACATCCATTACCCAACTCAAAGCTCCCGTCGACGAACCCTGCGGCGGAGGAGGTCAGGCCAAACCTCCTCTCAATCTGGGTGATGGAGCTCTTCATTATTGTCCCACACAGGGCTTTACTGAAGTAGCTGAAGGACAGAGCAGCCAGAAACACCTGGGGAGAGATTCAGACAGGAAAGGGGAGGGACAGGCAGGAGAACTGGTCAGAGAGGGATCAAGCACATTTAAAATGGTGTGGAGCCGTCATCATCGTGACATATTTGTTACTCAAATTGGAGTAATAATAACCTGAACCCAAACTACCTCTTGCTTGGGTCACATGTCCCTTATTTTAGGCCAATTCATAACTGCTTCTAATTCAATCATATGGCACCATTTTGGTGCTTTAAGCAAGGTTTTTTGATAAATCTGAATGAGGAATGTGGGACTAACTGGCCAAGTTCATCTCTGTGTCATATGATATATTCTGAAATGTTGCTTGTATACCTCACAAGGAAAAGCTTAATACTCTTTTGTAGTTTGACTGTTGCTTCCACCAACACACCTGGTGGCTTTGGCAAATAAAGATTTATTTGGAAAAATATTTGAGTTTGTTTAAATATTATCCAGTGATTTCCACACAGTCTAAAAACCAAATAGACTTCTTGCTCACTGGGCAAGAGTTCTAACACAACAGAAACTCGGGTAAATAAACAAAGTAAATATAGGTTTAGGCATTGCAATGCCATCTACTGTAAGACATGAAGCCAATCCAGGAAGCAAAAGCTTAAAAATCAGTATATTTACTCTCTTTTTGCCAGGAATGAAGAGAAAAATCTTCCAAGTGTGGCATTTGTCCTGATATGTTCTATATTTCCTGAGCTTGACTGGCAAAAATTCTGAGAGTCACCCTTTGTGCCTTATGCCAGCAGTATTCTCAGAGGGTTTGGCTGAAATCTCAAACTGCTGATCAAATGAAAACACCAACAAAAATCACTGGGGTCGTTTGGGTTTAAAATGCAATCCTCAGGTCAGCCACAAAACATTTGATGAAATTGGGGTCACCTCACCTTGTTCTGACCCTACAAGACTGGTGGTGACAACAACCTCCAGACAAATGCATTGTAGGCACCTAGTTGGGGCTGGTTCAAGTCCTCCACTGGAAGCTGCTGCCTCTCTCTAATGACCAAGGGGATCCACCTACAAGTAACTTGTGAGTAAATATGGTAGTGAATAGAGATCAGGAATTTTTATTTTCTTTGGGGAAAATATAATATCTGACTGTCCCCTGGACCTCTAGTGCACATCTAGTTCCTCCAAGGACAGGGATAGGAGTGAAGGAATTTGGCATGTCACAAATGCCACATCTTGAACAACATTTCTTGAAAAAAAACCAGTGGTATATCATGGTGGTATTGCTAAGGCACCAAACCTTCAATCCAGTGGAAGAGGAAGTCTTTTTGGCTGGTGGGTTTTTGTTTCCTTCATCATCCAAAAGCTGGTCAGGCTCTGCCTCCTGGTTTGAGTCGTTGACATTGTTGGGTTTGGTTTCCACGGTCATGGCTGATTTCTTTACTGAGTGATCTGAGCTCGAGAGAAAACAGCAATAAACACCAAAGCACATGTGCCAAAGTGGAGTTGCTCAAGGACCTCTCTGATGAATCTGGTGAAACTAATTACAGGAAAATGCTGAGATGTTGAAACTGAACCTTTCTACTTAAAACCATTTGGCTCAATCACTTGCATGTTTCAAATTGTATATTTGTTTAAATTCTGAAACATCTAGTTTTGACATCTTTTTTTTTTTTAAAGAGACATGAGCATCCCCCTTTCTACCTTGTCCTGTCCTTTAATGCTAAAAAGGCAGTTTGGACAGGGGAGTAAGAGACAAAGTCTCTGTCCAAAAATTAACTACAAGGGTCAACAAAGCAGTAGGGCTGAAGCACAGGGAGTCCTAGGAAGCTCTAAGTTTGCAGGCCATGTGGCTTACAACTCAGGCTTTGATTTGGTAAAACCTGTACCAGCCCTGGGCCATCCAATTTACTCCTTTCCACTGGCTTGTTGGAGGAAACAATTCTTAGTGACAAAGGAGTTTATTGTTTCACCTAACTGACCTCCTGTAAGGATATTACTTGTTCTTTTTTTTTTTCTTCTTGCAATAATATGCAGGGTATCCCTGATCTCTTCCTGTTTACAGAGTGCTGCCTAAATGCCCAAATGCTTGAAATGATCTGCAGCTCAGCAGAACTGCTCTGGTTCCCCCAGGAGCTTCCTGTAGCCATAGGCAATGATAAATCCTTTGACACACCAAAATGCTTTAGGGCTGAAAGCCTTGTTTGGTTATTAATATTTTGGTTTATTGCAATGGATAGTTCAATACTTTTTTTTTCCCCCTCAGCTTTTTAAAACTCTGTATCTGAGAGATGGGCAACAACTACAAAAGGAAACTTCAGAGAAAAGCTGTAAAGGAAGTCTATATATCTGTTTGCAAAGTTTATTTAAAGAATGAAAACACTTGCCTGTTTGTGCAACTCCCACTACAACCAGAACAGATTTCTCAGGGACGATCCAGAAGCCACTGCAGAGCCCCTCAGAAAAAAATGGGTCACTTGAAAGAAGCCATGTTCAGATCTGCAGATAGGAGTATTGCAATTAATGCCCTCAAATCAGAGCTCACAAATCACAGCTCACATGATCTGATTTGTTTCACCTTTCACAATACTCTCCTCATTTGAGAAAAGGGCGAAAAAGAGAGAGAGGGGGAACAAGTCACACAAAGAGAGGTTTTATATGCTTGAATGCAGCTGAAAAAAGTTGGATGAACTTTTCCAATGCTGGAAAAGGTCCATCTGCTTTCCCACTGCTAATACCTACTTCCCAAACTCTTTTGTGGCTATGCTATAAGGCCGGGTCAGCACATGTATCAGGACAAAAAAAATTGGCTTCTCCTTCCTCCTGGCTGCCCAGACAGATAGGAAAAAGAAGTAGAGGAAGGATTCCTCCAAGGCTGCAGAGCTATGAACAAAAATGTTATGAAATAAAATTCCTGGTGCTCAGGAAAATCTAGTACACAAATACTTCTGAGCAGCTGGTCCTCTGAAATTCACTTGGTTTTGTGTAACCTGAAGGTCCAAACTTCTCCTTGAAATTATGATGCATTGATAACCACAAAAATATGCTGGGGGAGCATATCGTTGCAGGATTGGAGAAGGGGATTTTTGTTTGAGAGTTTAAAGGTACAACATGCCTTAGAATCTGGTGACAGCATGTCCTCCCACCCTCAGATGACCCTGACCTACACAGATATCAGCTGGAGATGGAAGAGATGAAGGCTGGGGAAATTCCAGGCCACAAGAACATTAGAAAAAAAGAATGATAAAAGGTTAATTGACAATTGATGATAACATACAGTAGCTGCTGAGCCTGATAATTTTAAGTATTGATAAAGTTGCTCTTTTAGATTTTTTTCATTAGCATTTTTTCCATGTTTAATAAATCAAAGGTCTGGTTAAAATTATGAGTTATGAAAGTAAAACCAGGAAGCTTTCTGCACCAAAGGTGCCCTTTCACTAAAATGAGTTCTCTAAAACTACCATTCTTGGCCTGCACAAGCTACTCTTTTGTAATGGTGATCTGAGAGAGCTGCATTTGCAGAAAGACAATGTTAGACAAGTAAATAATTGGTATTGTTTAGGTAGACAAGTAAATAATTGGTATTGTTTAGGTAGACAGGTAAATAATTGGTATTGTTTAGGTAGTCAATCAGCCTAAACATAAATTAACCCATCTTTTTCCTAGGGGAAGAAAACAAACGTCTTCCCTAAAAACAAGGAAAAAAATCCACTAAAAGATTCTAAGCAGTACAGACAGATGAAATTTACCACTCAGTTCCCTTTTTGGAACATTAGACAAGTGCTCAGTTCAGTCTCTTCTGAGAACCACTTTGGGTGGGAGAAAAGCAAGGCTCCCAACTAACAACCAGCGTGCACTGCTCGTGCTGCTGGGAGCTGACAGCTCCCAGGGCACCTCAGGAAATCCTGCAGCAATTGCAGCTCAGCTGCAGAGGGAATGCAGCCAGCTCTGCAAGGACAGATCTCCTCAGAGCTTCAGGGGACATGAGCTGATAGGAGCCACTGCCTAACTCCAGTAGATCTGGTCCTTATTGGATGTAGATCTGTTCCTTACTGGATATTAAAAAAAATTCAGCTTTGTTTTATACCCCCTAATTGCAGGCAAATTGTAATGAATAAGAATATCAACTATAAAAAACCTCCACATGAATAACAGGTAGTAAGTTTACAAAGGTCAAGACAATAGTTTGCTGCAGGTTTTGTAGAGCCTTATAAGAGGAAAATATAGTGAGGAGTTTTGAGAAGGCAGCAAAGTCTTTGGGCTGACTGTCACCATAGCTGCACTCTCAGGGACTCTGACATCACCCAGCAGAAGAGCAAATCACAAATCCAGAGCCACATTTCCTCCAGTAATTCATGGAACTGCAATGATTTACAGTTAAATCATTTACAATTTTACAACTAACTTACGTTTACAATGTTACAATTACATTTTACAAATTTTACAATCAATTGCAGTGCTAATCCAACTGTCTGATTTTTAAATACACCATGAAAAGTGAGTATCACAGAGCTGTGCAGACCCCAGTGCTCATTGCTCAAGACACACCATGGTGACAGCTCAGAGACACACACACAGTGCAGGATGCCACCACTAAAGCTCTGACACTTCCACCAGGACTGGTTCTGCTGCTGCCAATTACAGCAAATGCAACTGGAAACTCCACAGGTCAAACACTAACAACAACATTTTAAATACAAACAGAAAGAATATTGAAGAGGCTCCTAAACAGAAAGAATATTGAAGAGGTTCCCAAACAGAAAGAGTATTGAAGAGGTTCCCAAACATAAAGAGTATTGAAGAGGTTCCCAAACAGAAAGAGTATTGAAGAGGTTCCCAAACATAAAGAGTATTGAAGAGGTTCCCAAACAGAAAGAACATTGAAGAGGTTCCTAAACAGAAAGAACATTGAA
>JANIJU010003063.1:70347088-70357725 GCA_025504685.1 Leucosticte australis | reverse complement strand
GAGGTTCCTAAACAGAAAGAACATTGAAGAGGTTCCTAAACAGAAAGGATATTGAAAAGGTTCCCAAACAGAAAGAGTATTGAAGAGGTTCCAAAACAGAAAGAATATTGAAGAGGTTCCCAAACATAAAGAGTATTGAAGAGGTTCCTAAACATAAAGAGTATTGAAGAGGTTCCTACCTAGGTTCTGCATCCACAACAACAGCAGTTACACCACCACACAAATGCTCAAAAGTCTTAGAATTCTCTCCTTAAGCAAAGCTCTGCTGGTACATGGCAGAAGAATCATTAACTTCCAACTCAAACCAATGTTTTAATCTTGTCTCCTCCCAGTTTTGCTCTGTGTTAAAGGTCCCAAAATCCATGTTTATCCACAGAGGTCAAAAGTTAATTAGGATGAAGACGTGCAAGTGTGCTCCTTTTGTAAATTCTTGTGAAGCATCTTTTTTGTTTTTCTTCCCTGAAATTGTCTAGATTATAACGGTTCACACCTTCCTGGTGTTTAAAAATATGGTGTCCCAGCTTTAGAAATATTCCTGCTTCTGGTGCACTTTGTTATGAAGGTTTATTTTCACAGTCTATGGCTAAAATCCATTCTGTTCAGATCTGCTCGTGCCAGCCAAGAGCTTGCAGGAAGAGAAAATGCAATGCTTTGGGTATATGGAATAAAGAGGGTGTTCAAAATCACTCCTGCTTAGAAGACTGTTCATATTTACAGTTTATTGCTATTAGCAGCAAAGGCAGGTGAAATATGAACGTTTATTAGGGCTCTGTGTACTTTGGAGCCCTTTATCACTTACAGCCCTAGTTCAAGGAAACCCAGACAGGCTCATGTGGCTGTGTCCCTGCTGTGCCTTCTGCCTGATTCCTGATGGTAATTGTTCTTTAAAGGTGAGTTCCTCTTGGGGCAGGTGAGGTATGCTGCTGTCTGCCTGGGTGTTACATCAAAATATCCATTCCTGGTAGCTCCTGCCCCTTCCCTGCCAGCACTCTCAGCACATGCCCCGTGTGATTTCCTCACAGGAATCAACCAGCTCAGTCAGACCTCGATGTACCTTTGATAAATCCCTGCTGACTGTTCCAAACCACCAGTCCATTGTGTCCTATCATGGCTTCAAGGTTAACTTGCTCTAGAATCTTCCATAAACCTCTGCTGCTATTTTATGGATTCATTTTGGCTATAAATTTTTGTGCAAAACAATTTTTAGTTTTCCATGACTAAGTGATCAATAACGAGATCACTTCACTCATCACTGCAGAGAAAACCCACGGTGCTAGGTTATGATTGCATCCATTATATTTTAGTCTGAATGAGTCAAAACCCAACACAACCAACATTTGCCATCACTGCAATTTTCCCAAAGTAGTTGTCCTCTCAGTCAGAGCATTCCTGAGCACTAAATACACACAAGAGACGGAAATTCATGGGCCTCTTTTTTTCAGAATTAGTGATTCCTCATGTCCTCCTGTGGCATAAAATACCAACTTCCCAGTTCTAGTCACAAGACAAGCATGTATTCCCTGTTTTACAAAGTTTTGTGGTGGAGCTTTGCATTCCCAAGGTTGCATTTTCAGGTTGTCTTCAGATGTATTGGCAGACCTACCCACGTGGGGTTTTGGCCTTTTAATCATAAGCATCTGGAAAGGGATGGAGCAAACTCTCCATCCCTTTGGAGTAGTAGAACCTGTAGAAAGAGATGCTACTTTCTTTTTCATATAAGGGAAACATTCTTTGTTTCCCCCATATGAAAAAGAACATTTCCTTGTTTTCATCATTCTGACAAGTGAATACAATTCAGTTTCTCCCTATTTTTTCCTAGCCCTGTACATAGCATTAATTTATAACTTTCCAAGACTAAAATATCTTCTATATTTTGCTTTTAGGATGGCTGAGAAGAATTTTTCTATCTTCAGACTGCTGCTGTCCAAACTGTCTGTGGAAGCATTCACAATCAAAGAACTGTTGAGTAAAACTGACAGAATGGGAAACTACTGAAGTAAAATCAGACTGTGGTCTTACACCAAAAAAAAGAGATGTATCCCTTTTTCCATCCCAGACCCTCCTCCATGTTACTCACACTTGCAGGAAAAATATAAATAAAAAGGATCATGATGGTAAAAAATCCCCTTAATAAGAAGGCTGAGCCATCAGTAATTTCTGATTCCTGCTGAGGGTTAAAAGCAGTCTTACAAAAGCCACAGAGAGTCACTTTTAGCACCTTTAGTCACCTTTAGGTGGCTGCAGACTCCTCCAGGCAGAGGGTGGCAGCAGATCCCACCAGGAGGAGATGCCAAGGCACAGCTGGCAGGGGCAGGCAGCAGGAGCCCAGGCAGGGCCAGCTGGAGCAGGCAGCTTTGATCAGAGCCCTTCTTATTCTCAGGATGCTAAGCCCTAGATACAGAAAATCGATGTGTTTTAAAATTTAACTCTTTGTTAACAAACTAAATAAAAGGGATGCTGTACAGCCAGTGTAAGCAAATATTGCTGTAGTTGAGATACTACAGGAATCCTCAGAGGGTGAAAATAGACTTTTCCACAACAGAAAAAGATTCTTTGGTGCTCCTGTCCCAGTGTCTAGTTTCTGTTTGGTGCTGTTGAGCTAACAAGAGAGAAAAACAGCTGATCTGTGGTCTCCATCTTAGGCAGTGTCTGGGAATTTATCCTTCCACTGCTCAGTGGAGCATCTGCCTTTCAAAAGAACTTGATCATTTTCTCATTGATTTGCCTCATGCATCTGTCTGGGGAAAAGCAGACCATGATGTGCTGTTTAAATGATTTTTTTTTCTTTTTTTTTTTATTTAATATACAAAGGGCAGATATTAATGCTGGTTGTACAGCTTCTCTTTGCATTCAACCTTAATCAGCAGCTTGGACTGGAGTTGTTACTACAGACACAGAATTAATTCAGTGTAAATCGCTGCCAGGTGAGAGTGCTTAGACCTTTTTAGTAGCCCATGCAAATGTGAGCTGCATCCCAGAACAGCAGAAAAAAAACTGTGCTGAGTTCAGGTGAAACCCCAGGGCAAGCCCCCCATCATCTTCACGTGGTCTGGGACAGTAACTGAGCTAACAGGACTGAAAATATTAATATGGCTCACATAATTAATGAAATGCCTGGTATTACATGCAAAACCACTGCCATAAACTGCTCATCTGCCTTGTTACATCAGAGCAGATCTTTTACAAGAATGGATCAGTCTTGCTTTTTCCTGACAGAAAAATCTACCAGATGTCAGGAACATCCCATAGACTGTTCTAGTGAAAAAATAAAAAAAAATATTTCTATTATAGTTTTATCCTGCTTGATTTCCAGACACTGGAAAACTGTCTGTCTGCACAGATAAATAATCAGATTTTTGCTGACTGCATACTCTTATCACGGGTTGGCTTTACCTTAAACAAGTTTGTGTTTTCCCACATCTTATTTTAGAAGTGCCAACATCACAGGATCCACAGGAGGGTTCTGGCTGTGCACAACAACCTTTCAAACTCACCGTGCCCACCAGCCATGAGAGAGCTTCCTGGCCTGGGCACCATCCAGCTGGGAGAATGTGCTCCCCACTAAATCCTTTCCTTATTTACTCTCTTCAAAATTCAATGAACTGCAATAATCTGGGATGAGCTGTTGGTTAACTAACCTGCTGATATTAGCCACATGTTGATTAAGTAAGGTGCTTTTAATGAGCACTTCACATCACCATTAAAGGGGCCCACGTTTCAATTGCCCCTCAGCATTTTTACAGCAATTATGGAATTTTTGCCTTCTAGAGGTTGATCAGCACTGGATGAGGAACTGCCTCATGCAGCACCTGCTTAGTGATGCTCCAGGGCACAAAAAAAGACAACCAGACTGGGTCAGACCTATGATCCCTCTAGATTATTAATAATTATTAATAACGTTTATCTATGTGCAAATGCTTTTAAAACACCCCTGCAACCTAGCTGCTTGCAAGTCTGGGCACTTCATAGCTTCTAGAATTTTTAGTAGCTTTTAATGTTCTGCAGAATTAAGCTGCATGTTGTGTCATCATCAGCCAAACCTGCCCAAGTGGGGCTGCCAGTGTTTTCTCTCAGGTTATACCAATTGTGCTGTTATTTCAAAAGATTGAAATAGTGCTTTCATACATCAGTCTTCCTCCTTATTTCGAGCATTTCAAGGAGGAATCTAGAATTATTCAGCCTGTTTACTCTTTGTGAGATATCCACACCCCTTGCTCTCTGTTTTTTGGTAATTCCTTCAGATGCTGGCTTGGCATGAGCTCCATAGCTATATTTTATATATTAGCTATAGCTAATATAGCTATATTAGCTAGATTTAATATATTTTATATATCTATATAAAATGCATTGTTCCCTCAGTCTTCTGACCTCACCTTTTTGCCTTTTTATCTGTTAGAAGTTCTCGAAGATTCCCTCCTGACATGGTTAAAAATGATGTGCCTATAACTAATACCTGAAATTTCATTTGAGAGTGGCATTTTCTGCTGGAGGTAGCAGAGGAAATGTGCTTTTGGCTCATGGGGTTTGGGGCATGGCCTGGTTAGCCCAGCCTCACCCTGCCTGTGACAGCTGGGGACCTTGCTATAATGTCCCACCTTCACCTGGCACACAGAGCTGCTCAACAAGGGGCTGAGTCCCTCTCTGGCCTCTGAGGGTGATAGCAAAGGTTGGGAAATCCCCTCAGCTAACTCTTGTAGCAGCTCACCTTGGAAAGTGAAAGGTGTTTGCTTCCTTGCAGTCTTTTGGCTGTGCTTTAGTGTCTCTAACTCTAAAAAGAAAAGAAAAGGTCCAGGTTTGTTGACCTTGGTGAGACAGCACCAAGTTGCAGATCTAGTTTAAGATGAAGAGTTCTGGTAGGAAGATGCTCACAGAGCCAAACAGTGCTGAGATCATTTTTTCCAGTATTATAACAAGTCTAGAATGTCTGTCTGTGGTCAGACATTCATCCAGGCATCCATGTTGCTACTTAAAGCCCCAAGATAAAGTAGCAGACTTGAAAATAGGAATGGTTTCTATCTGCTTGCTAACTTACAGGACCATCACAGCTGAAGGATGGAAGGAGGAGAAAAATGGACATTTTAAAAATATAGTGGAAATAAGAGTTACTGAAACAAGCTCTTTTCTGTCATTCTTATGTGTAAAGAAAATGGGTTATAGAAGGAAAGCCTGCATTTTAAAGAATTATTCACCAGCTACAGGCTTAATATATAGCCATAGGAGATAACCCATGAAGCTGATTTTTTCTGTCCTTGTTTCTTTCTGAACTAGAGTAGGATATATTTATTTATCTTAATTTCTTTATTTGCCTGTGGTGATATAACCCCAGCCAACAATTAAATACCATCCAGCTGCTCGCTTACCCTGCCCCGACAGAGGGGTGGGGAGGAGAATTGAAAAAAAAAAAAAAAGAAAGGTAAACCCTATGGGTTAAGAACAGTTTAATAATTAGAATAAAACAAAATAGTTGCAAAGAAAAGGGAGGAAAAAAAGGAAAGAGAAACAAAACCTGAGAAAGACAAGGTTTTGATGCACTATATGGCTGCTGACTGATATCCAGTCTGTTTCCTCCTGGCCAATTCCCTCCAGTTATATCCTGGAAATGGCACTCCAGGGAAGGGAATATCCCTGTGGCCAGTCTGGGCCAGCTGCCCTGGCCATGCTCCCTCCCAGTTCTTGTGCAGCTCCTCACTGGCAGAGTCTGGGAAGCTGGAAACTCCTTGACTTGGGGTAAACACAATTCAGCAACAACCAAAACACCAGTGGTTATAGAATCATTCTCCTACTGAACCCACAACACAGCACTCTCCCAGCTCCTGAGAAGAAAATTTTCTCTCTCCCAGGTGAAATCAGTGAATTTTCCTGTCCCTCTTGCTGCCAGGCATGTGCAGAACTGCCACTGAGACAGCTTCTTGGTTGGTGAGTGGCAGTGTCCTCACCAGGACTGAGCCACAAAGCAGGAATTGTCCCCGTTGCTGTGACACTCATACAGCATCAAGCACTGAGTGAAATGCAGGTATCTCTCCTTTTTTATCCCAGTGTGCACTTTAGCTGGGTTCCTCCTTTCTCTCATGGGGTTTAACAGCTCATTTCCCTGGGAAGTGCCCTCCTCAGGAGGCTGTGGGAGGCTCCCAGCACTGCTCTCCCTCCTGGCTGCTGGTGCAGTTTGACATTTTTTACTATTTTTATGAACTGTAATCTGCATGAGACCTGGGATGGGAATTCCATGCTTTGTGATTCACCCCAACCACAACTCTTGCCTTATTCCCCTACTCATAAACCTTGAGATTATTTTAATTATGTTTGTTTAGTTCAATATCCAGTGGTATTGAGCCCAGTGGGAACAGCCACAGACGAGCAGGACCTCAGTGCCCACAGCCTCTGACACTCACCTGGGAGGGCAAAGATCTGGGACAGGAGACTGGGTCTCCAGATTGCAGGCCACTGTCAAACACTCACCCATGTGGCAAATCTGGGTGACATTGGCTCTTCCTCTGACAAATGCATTTTCCCCAGGAATGGGTTTACAGCCTTACCTTCTGCAGAGTTTTGGTGCTTAAGCACCATCCTTCTTGGTGCTGCTGTTGAGTGGGTTAGCTAGGTCCCTGGTGGCACAGGACAGACACTGATCACTGATCACTGGCCAGATAAAGCCCAGAGAATCCCACTCTGATGCAGTGCCCCTCCTCAGTCCCTGCTGGGACACAGATGATGTGATTTGGGCTTGGTTTGCCAATATTGTGGTGAAGGATGAAGCCTACTTTTCACCATGTGCTCAAAAATTCTGGTTGCTTTAAAGGATATCCCTGTGGGCCCACCATCATCTTTTCCAGTTCAAAATTCCTCGAGATTTTTTTCAGCTCTCCTTTGCACTCCCCACCCCAAATAGAATTATTATCAAATATTGACAAAGCCCCAGAAAGGTCTTAGCTTCAGCTAGAAAATACAATAAATTAAAAGGAAAAGCCCCAAGTCACCTGGTCTTTTAATTAATTTGAATTTTATTTTTCCCAAGCTGTCTTGTCATAGCTTTTTAAAATATAAATCATATGTATCTTGCACAATTTTGTTATTACATCATAAAGTGCATGGAATTATTTAGTACACTGAGTACTAGCAAGTAGCAAGAAACTGCTGGAGATCTAAAAAAGCTCTGTTTTCATCCCAGTTTCCTTTGGATGGCACTCTTGTGGCCTCTTTGTAAGGACTGCTGATGGTTAACGACAATTTCTATCGCAGATGGTTGTAAAAGCTACTGGAAAAGGGATTCCTAACCACAGCACTCGACATCCCAGGTGTTATGGATGGAACCCATGAGGCGCCCAGAGCCTGTGGCTGATTTCTCCTCCCAGCAAACCTTCCTCCTGCCCCGTGCCTGGCTGCTGGCCAGGACGGGCTCCGTGCCGGAGATCCCCGCACCTGCCAGGTGGCCAAGTCAGGCTTTGTGCTCCCCTTGGCTGGTGCCGTGGCACAGGGAGCTGCAGGGCAGCCTCCCCACTGCCCCTCACACCCAGGGGCAGCAGCAGCAGCTCTGGCAGCTTCCTGAGGAGGGAGGGAGCTGAGGGGCAGCCGCAGAAACGGGGTCTGGGTGAGGGCACAACGCACCTCCCCTGCTGTAGGGAATCCCCTCCCTCGGCAGAAAAAAAGGGTGAGCAGTGTTTTCAGAGCTGTTCACGTGCCAGAAAAAATTGGTGGTCTTTGCTTTTGGGGTTCACAGTGAAAATTGCAAGAGGGTGAACAGTTTCAGGGCGGCCACTAAGATACTGCTTCACTGATGATGGATTTTTGCCTGGAACACCACTCACTGGGCAAAAGCACGGTGGAGATCTCAGTTTTCCTAAAGCCTGGTCTCCTTTTCTGGCCAGTAAGTTGACTGAATTAACTGGTCACTATTGACAAAATTATCTTTTCTGCTCTTTGTCCCACAGGTGCCTCTGTCCCCGTTGGCTGAGAGGGTCTCATCTTGTGGAGATGACCTTTTTCGGAGAACCCAAAGGACAGCAACACTGAAGAAAATGGACACCGTGCCCAAGACCAAAGTCAGCCCCAGGTACACATACCTGAGAGAGAAATGATTGATCAGAGCCAACACACGACCAGAAGGCATCAAGGACACATTGATCTTTTCATCAGGTAAGGCTGGGTAAGGACACCTCAGTCAAGGGGGTGACCCTGGGGAGGGGACTTTGTCAGCTCGCCCAGGTCAGGCACACAGGGCTCTGTGCTCAAGAAACCATCTCAGGCACTGACTGACCTCCAACCCAATGTGCTGCAGTAAGAACAGCACTAACATTTTAGGGCAGTTACTCTATTTTTTAATAAATAAACAGTACCAGTGATGACCAGACCATTTGATGGCATTTTTGCTTTGCGGGCATAATGACAGCAACAACAGCAGCAACAATAACAGCAGAATGTTTTATTAGCAAAAAGAGTCCCAGCTGAGATTTTGCTCTTTCCTTCAAGTTTTCAGAACAAGATGTGCCCTTCTCTCATGTTTATTTTCCTTGTGGTGGGAGAAGGGACAACCTGTTCTCCCGTTCTCCTCTTACCACTGTTATTCCATTCTTCATTTCTGGAGAAGCCTTTCACAAATGCAGCTCAGACAATTACTGTCCTCTAGCAATAAATTGATAAAGACAACTCTGCACTTAAGCCTCTAGATAAGCCAAGCTTGTTTTGTGGCACCTTTGCCTTCCATTTTTAGATCCAGCTCCAGCATGGAGAAAAATGAGGTTTAATAACTTATTTACACACACTATGACAGCAGAGATATTGAAAGCTGAGGGAATCTTTAGCGTAAAATTGAGGTTTCAACACAACTTTTTTTTTTCTGTGAATTATTAAGTGACAATTATTTACAGCTGATACTGAAACAAGATGATCCACCCTTCCCCCAAAAAAGAGATTGAATCAAAAGAGTGAAATGTGAGCGTTATTGTTAATATTGTTAGTCAGAGTTTTTAATTCAGTGTCAGATCTTTAACTCAAATTTTTTAACACAAATTCTGCTACCAGTGCCAGGTGTAGATGTACTTTAAGGACAAAAGGTAAAGAAGGAATGGAGAAGAGCTGTTACCTGAGTGCCCTGGAGTCGTAGAGTCTGCACGCTCCTCTTCCCCCACACCTTTTGCTGCCCCATTTCAGGCAAGTGGTGTCGATGGCTACTCCAAAATACACTGGGGCTGGAATCCCCGCTGGGCGTGTTGGACAAACAGACAGAGGTGAGAAATTGACAGTGCAGGGTGATCCCTTTCGATCTAGAGGCAGGGTCATGCAGAACATTCAATGGCACATCCCAGCAGCAAGGACACTTGCACACTGGCTGGGGAAGACGTGCCTTGTGCTGCCCAGGCACACACCACCCTTTCCTCCCTGTGGGAAGCCAGGAAAACATGACAAAACATCAAAAAGCCTCTGGAAGTCCCTGGAAGGAGTGCTGGCCATGGTTTGGTTTCCTCACCCTGCGGGACATCTCTGGGGAAAAAAAAAATAGGAGATAATTCTCCTTTTTCAGCCAAGCCTGTTCAGCCTGGGTGTAGGGTGTCCTGTGTGCTGGGTGGGATGAGAAGGGACAGAGGCAGTGGGGCTGCAGGAATCCCCCAAGTATCCTGAGATCCCACTGGGCAAATCTGCTGCAGTTCTTGGGGCTGATGGACAGGAAAAGCCCTTTTCATGTGCTGATGGGGACATCCTGCACTCTGTGTCACCTGGGGTGCCTGAGGAGAACGTAAGCCTGGACAGAAAACCCTGGCCTGCAAAGGTGTAAGAAGGAAGCCCCCAGCTTGCTTTGATGCAATCCCATCCAGTTCATCTCACCCTGCTCATGTAAATAGGTGACTTGCTTCTTGCTGATTTTTTTTTTCACGAAGACCTAGAGGATTTTAGAATTCCCAGTTCATTGGCAGCTCACGTTACCCTTGATTTCAGGTGGCTCTGCCACAAGGCTGCAGGGAACCCTGCTCCCAGGCACACCTGTAGTCAGCCACATAATTCCCTTAGAAACTAGTGAATATCTGCCTGAAAAGCAAATTCTCAGCCACAGCTGTTCTGTTATGCTTTTTGCTGAGGAAGGGGACAAAATGTAATTTTGATGTTAGCTTCATAGTCTGCAGGATCACATCTCTATAAATATTGGCCTTGGGTATTTTAATTATTATTAGCAGTACATATATATAATGTATTATATAATAAATAAATGCATTATATATAATATATTTATTTATTATAAAATATATAATAATATTTAGAATTTATTGTATTATATATATTTTATTACAATAATAATTATATTATAATCATTATCTTTAAATAATTTAATTATAAATCTGTCATTTGTGAAGTACAATTTCCTTTTTCCAACATTTCTTTTAAAATCATGTGATATCTGTTTGCAGATGGACATTGTTCTTTCCAACAATCTAAATCAATTCCAAGAGAAATGATTAGTGAGGAGTGAATTAAAACCTACTCAGGAGTACAAATGGACTTACCAAGCACTCTTATTGCCAGGGTGTAGATGCCAAGTGCAAATGATTTCAAGTGGGGTTTAATGCACCTGAAAATTAATAATAATAATAATAATAATAATAATAATAATAATAATAATAATAATAATAATAATAATAATAATAATAATA
>JANIJU010003063.1:70322241-70341585 GCA_025504685.1 Leucosticte australis | reverse complement strand
CATTGTCTCACAGCCTGTATCAGACACTCACATCCCATCTCACACAGCCATGGAGGGCTGTCTCACAGCCTGTATCAGACACTCACATCCCATCTCACACAGCCATGGAGGGCTGTCTCACAGCCTGTATCAGACACTCACATCCCATCTCACACAGCCATGGAGCGTTGCCTTACGGTGTTTTTCCCGGTGCCGTTGGACGCGCGGCAGCCGGCGAGGCAGGGGGACACGTAGGTGACCCCATCCTCCCCACAGATGGGGTCCCAGTCGTTCCTGGAACAGGAGCAGCCTGAGTTGCACTCTGAGAACAGGGCTTGCTCGTGGTCACTCATCGGTTTAGCTCTGTGGAATAAAAGAGGAGCTGCAGAGGTGCTGCCCAGCAGATGTGGAGGGAACCACGCTCACCTGCGGGGTGATGCTCTCTGCCAGGAGCACCTGGCCACACCTTCCCTCTGCAGCCCATTAAAGGCTGTCTCTTCACACCCACACAGCAGTGTAAATCCTCATTTCTCTGTTATCCAAAGGTTTTCACACAATCTCACCACGTACTCTGAGAGAGTGTGTACTTTATTACAGGGGACAGCTGCCAATTTATATTCGTGCATTTTCTCCGATTTTCTAAGGTTTTGGTTATGCAGCTTTAACACAGCTAGGCAAGTGGCACAGAAGGGAGTGAGTTACTCATGGGAAATGGTCTCTGTAGAAGTTAGCAAGGAGCTGATCAGAATGGGATTTACCCAAAGTAAGTGTCTGATACCTTACACGACAGCTCTCTGTCAAATTCAGTCATCAGGCACCAGGGGAGCAGCTGCTGCGAGTCAGTGCTGGAAACTCCTCCCAAAAAGTTCATTTTACAGAGTAATAGCATGGGTAAAATGTTACCCTCAGGTGTACCTCACGGTTAACCCATGAATCCTTAAGTTTTCAGTTCAAAGGCTATTAAATGTCATTCATTTTCAGTGGCACACAAAGGCAAGAAACAATTAATTGAATCTCTTCCCCCCTGCTGAGCTACTCACATGTCCAGGAATCACTGGGCTCAAAGGATGGGTCCCATGGCAATAATAATTAGAAAGTAATCAGAAAAATAATCTGCCCTTGTGACAAAATCCCCACAGGTCTATGCCACAATCATGAGAGGGTCACGACACAACACCCACTGCAATGGAGCGGTTTCCACCGATTTGAATCAAATTTCTGGGAAGCACATTCAGGTCAGCCACTCTCTGTTCAACAAGATGCACTTTGTGGAACCAGCTGAGGAAGGAGTTGGGTTTGCAGAAGCCCTTTCTGCCCTGCCAGCCTACCCGTGGTAGGACACAGTCAGCCCGGCCACCTCCGCGTTCCCGCAGCCCATGGCAAACAAGGAGAGCAGCAAAAGGTAACCAAAGAAAGATGATGCCAAGGAAAGCTTTGCAGCCCCCACAACACCGACTCCAAATCTCTTCATGATCAGTCCTCCAGAGAATATGCCAAAGGCCACGGCAGGAATGTTAATAAGACCTGAAATCAAGCAGAAAATTCTGTATTAATGAAGATCCCAGGTCGGGAGGCTAACCTTGTCAGCCACAAAAACAGCTGCAGCAATCAGAGCAAAACATAACAGATCTTCAGGCAGGGCATTTTATTTTGTCCAGACTTAGACTGATCCTTGGAGTGTTGCAAAGGTGCTGGGAAAGCTTTGGAGAGCTTCCTCGCAAGGACATGTGTCATTGCTGGTTCTTTGACAGAGAGATCATGGATAAAATTTAGATAATGCTCTTCCAATTTCTTAAACTAGGTGTTTTTTTCCACAATTAGTTTGTCAGTGGAGTCATCTGCTGATTCCTAGAGGACAAATTTAGTTCTTTCTAATGTTACAAAAGCCAGAGCAAGACCTGCCTTTTAAAATTCTTTTTAGTGCTTCAAATTTCTGTGACAATTTTGATATCTATCAGAAATTTTGATAGAAACTGTTTCTTTAAAAAAAAAAGGAGAAAGAGTAAAAGAGGTTGTGAAAGAGAAATAAGCACTGTGAGTTTGAGTCAGCCCTCAGATTCTTAGGAAGGGAGGATTTGGAGAGAAAGGAAAAGGAGGAAGAAAAATCACCTTATTGCAGGGACAGCCACTCAGCAGGATCCTCCCCTAACCCAGCCATCACACACTCCCTGTTGGATACAGTCCCTGTGCTCAGAAAAATCAAACTGTTCCTAATCCTCACTCACCCTGCACATACCTGAAAGCTTAGCTCCAGAAAATCTTTAAATACAATGAGAAGTACTCCACTGAATGTAGGGATTGTTTTCTGGACTTTCTTTGGCCATCAACTACACTTGAAGATTTCTCCTTGCTTTGAGGAGTTCGGTGCCAGGAAATTCCAGCTTCTATCTTGAATGGAATTAACATAGCACAATGGATCACATCAGCTTTGCTGCACATATGGACCTCTGTTGCTGTGCAACTAATGCTGCTCTGGAACAAGGCAGCTCCCTCTGGGCTGGGGAGGTGTAAACCTCTTTGCTGCTAATGCTATTGAAGCCCTGGACCTCTGGAGCTGACCTCCACATGCAGGTCCAGCAGCTGGGCACTCCAGTCCACCCTCATGGAGCCAGCTACAGAAATGTTGATTTCTGTACCCAAAGGCTGAAGCAGCTTCTCTCTCTTTGTGCTCGAAGGGACAGCCTGGGACACGGCTTGACTTCCTTTTATTTAACACCAATCTCTGCAGAGAGTCACCCACAGCACTCACTGAACTGATCTTTGTGTTGTTGGAATAAATGGGGAGCCACCAAGGCAGCAGATCTGTCTGATGATAAATGGATGTGAACTGTTTTAAAATGATTTCTCAGTTATTTTCTTGCATTGTACATATATTATGTATGTACATATGATGTAGAGGGAAAGGGGAAGGGAAAGGAGTTTTCAGATTTCCAGTGAAATGGGAATTAAGATATCAAATCATGTAAACTTTACATTAACTCTTGCATAGATAAACTCAGAGCTAATTAGTGCAGAAGCAGAAATGAAAAAACTTACCTTCCATGAGCTATTACCTAAAGTCAGACAAGGAAGAAGAAGAAATGAACATACCCTAAAAAAATACAATTTTCCTATATGCATATGCCACTCCTAAAATGTCCATTTTAAAGATCTCAAGAAGCAGCTATAGCATTACCTATAACAAAGTTGGTTTTTGAAGATGTCTGCCCATACTGTTGCTCAATATACTTGGGCTTATATGTCACCATGCCAATTAAAGAATTGAACTGGATAATGCTTGCACACAAATACAGAATGTAAACTGGGTTCCCCAAGAGGCTCTTCAGGGATGGCAAGAAGTCTGCAAGACAAAAAAACAGAAATAACAAGCAGGCCAGAGAGAGAATAACTGCTGGAATAATGCTTTGTAACATGCGTGCCCCTTGCAAAAAACCCAAAACTGCAAAACATTTCAGAGGGAATCTGTGAAGTTCCCTGAAGCTCCTGACAGCTGCCCCATTCCTGGAGGGAGGAAGAGTGGAGCAAAACACTAAGCATCAATTCCCCAGAAGAGATATCTTGTTCTAAATGCCTTCTTTCCACCATAACCCAGGAATGATTTGGTTTCTCTGTGTCCTCAACAGCCACAGCACTGTTTAGCTTAATCTGGGGCCAAGGGTGCTCAGCACAGCTGACAGTAAGCACAGAAATATTGAGGTGCAGGGAAAATGCTTTTGGCAAAGCATGGCCAAGGAAATGCAGTTGTGCAAACCAGCTCCTCTCTAAATCCAGACAGCCTCCTCTAAAACTGCAGCTGCTCTGTGCCCATCTATATTCTGATCAGGTATTGTACTTGTTTTCCTAATGCAGGAAAAAAATAATTAGCAAAACCCTCAAAAAAGGGTTTTTTTGAGCACCACTTCTTCAACAGTCACTGCATGTGAATAAAACTTTTTTCCAGAGCTTCATGATATGTGCTGGGCCACTACTGTAATTTTACAAATCTCAGCCATTTCTCATGCAGCAGCAAATCCAGGGAACATTGATGAGACCTTTTTGTGTGTTCTGTGGAGTTGGAGAGCGAAAAAACAGAATTCTGAGACCAATGAAATAAGGACTCAGAAAATATAACATTTTTAAGTCTAAAAGCCTTTGAGAGAAAAACTGATCAATCAGGAAGAAAACTCCAGTGATTTGCCTTTTGCCATCTCCGCAAGCTTGGCTTGCTGCCAGGAGGATGTGCCTTGGTCCTTGCTCTCCTCGATGATGAACTTGGAGTGCTCAGAGGAGGTGCTGGAGTCCTTCCTGCCCTGGGGCCTGGGGAGGTGCCTGGGCAGGAACCAGAAGGGGATGCCAGCCAGGATGCTGATCCCCCCGGCTATCAGGTAGCCCAGCCACCAGGCCCCCACCCACTGCACGTCCTTGGGGCTGATGCTGATGCTGTCTGCAGGAGGGGGAAAAGAAGAAACAAATGAATGGAGGAATGTGCCCCCTGTAGATGGAGTGACAAAGCTATCCTTTGTCTCCTAAAACAAGGAAAAAAACCCAGAAGTTTCTCTCCTTAATTAGGTAAAAAGACACCTCATAGGACCTGGGGGTCACCTCAAACTGAAGGGTAGCTAATTGGACAGAACCAAAAAGTCCTGCCTGAGCAATTTACTAGAAAAAGAAGAGAACAAAGGAACAAAGGCTTTTGTGAGGTGTTTTACCAGGAGCAAGAACCTCTTGCCCCTGGCTCGGTTTTTCTCTGTAAAGAGCTTTGTTACTTTGCCTTTTATTAAAACTTTTCTGTTTCCAGCACTGCCACAGAAGCCATCCTGCTGATTTTATGGCATCTGAGGTGGCTGAGCTATCTCAGGTGTGACATAGATCTCCAAGAGCTCCTGAGACCTGGCTCGAGGAGACCCTTATATCAAATCAATACACCTGGAGGATGTATATAAGGATATATAGGGAAGGTGGGTTTGCAGGGTGGTTTTTCCATCCAGGTCCAGCTGTGCTCTGTGTCACCATGGCTGTTTTACAGGAGCAGCTGTGGGGACAAGCTGAGGACTCACTGACTGCTGGCCCTGGCCCTGCTGTGCCACTTGCACATCCCTGAGATGCTGCAAGCACCAGCACTTGGGGCAGTCCAGGTGGCCACTCACCTGCTCCCAGCCAGGGTGTTCTGCACAAAAACCCCAGGAAAAAACTGTTTTCCTCCTATTTTTTTTTAAATATTGTTTTCTCAAAAGAAGAGCAATCAGGAGACTTGGTACCCCCTGCCAAACCACTTTTCTAGGCAACAACAGGATATTAAAAATGCACATGCAGGACCCTGAGCCTCAGTCCAGTTTCCTCGTGGCTCCCATGATCTCCCCAGAGCCTCCTTAGCAGAGCATCTCCTGCAGGCACCTGCTGCAGATCTGCTGGGGCTGAGGAAGAGTCAGACCTCCTTCTTCCTCTACCCCCATCCTCCTTGCCAGCCTGTTCTGCATGGACCCCTACATTGCTGTCCTCCTTTTCACTTCACAGAGTGCCCTCTCTACCTCTGCTAGCCCTTCATGCAGAGTTTTCTTGGCCAAAAATAGGCATTTTGGAGCCTGACTGGTGTTTTTTTAAAGCCTGAGTGTTCTGACTTACCCAGATCCACAAAGCCAACGTCAACGTAAAGTTTGGCACACAGGGATCCCAGGAGAAAGCCAAATATTGGCCCTACAATTGCCACAGTCTGCACACAGCCTGGAAGGGAACACAGGGCACTGTCACACTCCTGAGCTAAAGAGGGCACAGGTTCTTCTGCATCTGACACAGATTGTGGCATGGGATGGGCAGCAAGAGGCACACATTGAAATATTGCACTGAAACACACTGAAATACTGAAAGACACAGTTACACAAACTGAAATATTTCCAAGAAGAAAAAAGCCATCATTAAAATTTCCCCCACTATGATGACATTTTTTATTGTTATCCAATTAAAGAGTTCATTCAGCCTGAAGGAAAAAATGTCAGCAAACTGAATGGCCTGAACTCAACAGCAGCACCAACCTGCAATTGCCAGAAATGCTTCAGCTGACAGGATCACAGGAACTGGGGAGCAAATGAGATTTTTTTAAAGTTAACTGATCACTTTCAGTTGAGGTAGGCCCTGAACAGGCTGAGAAATCACTTTGCTTTGGTTTCCACTGTTAATATGTGTCAATACACCCCCAGCCAAACTTTCTGAATACTTTGAATTTGAAAAAATTCACCTGGAAATCTGGGAAGAGTGAATCTTTTACAGAGAGAATAGGATTTTTTGCCTTTTACAGAGGGAATAGGATTTTTTGCCTTTTGCCTGGCTGGAAACTTGTCAAGAGCAGATGCTGATGAGATAGGACTTTTTGGTAATATTTCAGGTGAATGTGCAGCCATCAGACAATGAACACAGTGATCCCAACTTCCTAAAGCTTCAGTGCTATTGTTTATAATCCTTCATGAAACTGGAGGGAATGTTTGGAGTGCCCACTGAAATTCTATTTTAAGTGCTTAAAAGAGAGCCTGTTTTTATCACTTTCCAGAGAACTGAATGTGCACAGAGGCTCAGCAGTCCACATCCAGGAGAATTAGGAAGATTAGGGTAACAGCAGGAACCCAAGGTCAAATTCTTTCACCAAATTAAGATAATGGAACTGTGCTGGTGTAATTAAATGGGAACTTGGTCCCTTGGGTGTACATGACTGTTAAATAAACTTTAATATTGGAAATTATGCAAACAAAACAATCAGGGCAAGATAATTAATTCCATTATTCAGAACGAGTCAGTTCTCTCCTCTGGGGAGAAATCCACGAGGAAAAAGAAATTCTATTTATTTTACCAATATATAAGGCAGCATTCTCTTCAACAGCATAATCATCAATGTATGCAATTCCCAGGGGCTGGATGGGGGTTTCACCTATCCCACGCAGGAGGTTTCCCAGTAAAACATAGATCCACATGGAGGAGCCTGCTTCCTTCTCACACCCTGGGGGCACAGCAAAGACAGCAACCGTGTGTTTGTAGTAGCAGTGTGACACTGAGAGCTCAGGGCTCCTGAAACACTTCTGTTCTGGGAGAAACAGTAGGAAAGCTGTGAAATAGCTGAAGGTAGACACATTTTTAGCAGGAGCTGCCTCAAAGTACAATTTTGCTGGTTTTATAAATTTGCCATCACACCCCTTTTTAGAAAACTCACTTCCTTCTAATGAAAACTGGGATCTCCTGACAGAAAGATTTGGGGAACATTAATGACAGCAAGCACCACCAGCCCCAGGATTTAACAGAGACAATTCTCACCTGCATTTATTTTTACTTGAGATTTCTCCAGGGCTGAGAGTGGAGTTTGGCTTTTATCCTGCAGACATGGAGAGAGGCTGACAGTTGAATTGATGGTGGAAGGGAATCTTTCATACCTGTATCTGTTTGGAAAACAAACTTGTATTTATCCAGAAGTACTGATTGGAAAAAACAAGCAGATCTGTGACTACCAGATAGAGCTAAAGCACTTAAATGCAAATTTCATCTGCATCCACAGGAATCCATCTGGATGCATTGCCAGTGGTGCTTTAGAGGGGACAAACAGAGCTCTGTTTGTACTGCAGCTACACATGAAAATTGCCCCACAGGTTCTTTTTGCCTCAGGGATTCATTTCAGTTTAACAGGCACTTTGCTCTACTATGATGCATGGGTTTGGACTGAGATTATCAGACACTGGGGTATCCTCTGGCTTGTGCTGAGTTCAGCCATCATTTCTGTACTGTCATTTCAACAATTCCTAAACCACATCCAAATGTGGCCAGTCAAAATCAGAGACTAATTTTAAAAAAAGCTGATTACAACTGAAAGGAGCATACATGTTAAATGATTTGCTCTATGGTAATAAATCTTTTCACAAAAAAAAAATTTAAATTAAGTAACCACATCCCCATTTGCCTATTTCTATCACCATAACCAATGCCTAAATGTTTTAGTGAGTGCCATTCAGTGTGCACAGCCCAGCTGGAAAACAGGGATCACTTTCACTTACCTTCCCATGAAGAACTGGGGCATTGCAATTAGGAATGTTCCAGCTGACATAATTAAGCAGCCTGCTCCAATTATTCTTGGCCTGTGAAGCTTTGCTCCAAAGTAGCTCACTAGAATTATGATTAGGAGGTTCCCTTTGAGAGTACAAAAGGAAAACTGAGTTTTACTGCTTGCTGATAAGAGATCCCCTAAAATCACAGTTCCCAGGGTGGTACAGGCACTGATTTCAGGGAGACAGGGCTGGTGGGAATGGCCTTTCTCCTTCTTTCCAGGCATTCTGCAGGAGCCCAGTGCCTCCTGTGCTAGGAAAACCAGAAACCTTTGGATAAACAGCTGGAAAAGAGGAGAAAGCCTGTGCCAGGTGAAGAGAACAAATAACCAGAAAGGCAGAGAAAGGAGGAATCAAGCTGAGTTCTACACCCTTAGGCTAAGATTTCATTCCTGGGAGTACCACAGCCCACAGAGCACCCATGGGATAAATTCAGTGATCTGACCTTGTGAGACAATGCTGGAAACCTCAGGGTGAGAGGGAAGGAGAGGGACTGGACAGAAATGTAGATTACTGTTAGAGTTTGTCCTCCTGCTGCTTAATAGATCACAAAGGACAAACACCTGTGGGGGAGGTGGATTTCTGCAGGCAGGAAAATTCTCATTCAACACTCAATAAGTTTATTAGTATGAATTAGCCACCTGCTTAGCTTATCAAATACCATTTTTTTTTGTGTCTATGCTGAATTGCCTGTATTAGCAACCTTATCCTACTGAACATAATCATACTGATAGCCCCACTTTTTTTTACCAGGTGAATCTTGCTCAGTTTTAAGTTTCAGGGAGATTCATGAAACCATTCTTCAGAACAATCTGCTTCCCTCTTTTTTTCCTGAAAATAAAAATGTGTTTCTACAGCACATACCAATTTCAAAACTTCCATCAATAACACCAACCAAAGAGGAAGGGATGTCAAATCTTCTCTCTATTTGTGTGATAGTACTTTTTAGGTAACTTCCTGATAGGGCTTTAGCAAAATAAACAAAAGACAATGCACCAAGAAATATCTGTGAAAAAAAAAAAAAGGCAGTGATTAAAATCAGGCAGTACAGAAGATATATGAAGTATTTCTAAACAAGTTCTGCATTCCTACCTCTTCTGTTGCCAAATAGCCAAACCAGTATTTCTCCTACTTCTTATTAAATGCTAGATTGCTGATTTGTTCATCTCTTGTGAGCAATATTGATAAAAATGGAATTGACTCTCAACCATTGCTAATTTCAGGTAGATCCCCAAGCTACTGCTCTGCTGAAAGACAGAAACCAGGGATTTTCCCTTACACAGTGACCATCTGGGTAAATGCCAAGTGTGGCTTGGTGGGGAGGTGAGTTTTTGGACATTTTAAAATATGCTACATGTTCTGTGAGATGAACCTGCCAGGCTACTCTCTTCCAGGCTCATCCTTCCCCTGCAGTCTCTAACACTTGCATTTTCCTCAGAGTGCACCCTGCATTTTGCCCCTTCTCCCCTCCCTTGGTTTTGCAGGGAGAGTTTTCTCTCAGCTACCACTGCATCTGATTTAGCATGTCCTTCTGAGTCAGGAGTGGAAATTAAACTCTGGAAATTCATCTCTTTTCACAGTGCTCTGGTATGTACTCCAAAGGCACAGACTGAGCCCCTTGCCCACAGAATTAGCCTGGAAGAGGAGGGCTGGTCTGAAGTGCCTGAGGTGGGAGTGCAGGGTGCTCAGAGTGACCTCTGCTCCTGCAGCTCTGTTACTAAATCTGCCCTCACTGGGTGCAGCCCAGCTGAGTTTGTGAGCTCCACAGATGCTCCCACACAGTGCAATTGCTCATGCAAACCACAGCTTTGCTTTCTGCCTTCAGATACAGGTGGTGTTTGCTCAAAATGAATACAAATCTGGGTGCTTTCTGTAAAACCCAGTCCCAAAAATCAAGAGACACATAAAGGTTTTATTTGAATAGGAGTCTAGAACCTTGTGCAGCTCCCTAATCCTCTCTGCCAATCACACTCCCAATCACCAGGTGCCCTGAGCAATGGGCTCACCTCCAGTGCAAACCTCCTCACATCCCATCTGGCAAGGCACAGTGGCAATAACATCACTGCTGAATGCAAATCCTTGTGTTAAGGTTCAAAGATATCCCTGTGCCACTTTATCCAGGGCTGGTTATCCCTCCTTCAGAAACAGTTGTGGGTAAATAAACATTTACAAACCCTCTCTGGGTCTTTTTTCCTACTCATCTCTCAAAGGACTCTCCAGTACAAATATTAGAATATTTTACATTTACTGTATGTTTATGCCCTTGGATTTTAAATAGCAATGTGACAGCACATAGGGTTTTTTTCAGGAAAACTGTAGAGGTAAACTACAACTTGAAATGCTTCTGAATGTCTTTGGCACACATTTTTTACTGGGTTTGCAACTGTCCCAGGTGTGCAGTGGTGGAAAGACTCTCCTGAGCTGGGACAGAAAGGTACACATGATTTCACATTCTTCTCTGGTTTGTCAGTGCTTGTAAGCAGATATTTCACCACATCTTTCTGGTTCATGAAGGCAATTTTGAGAAACAGGAAGGCTGATAATTGGTAAAAAGGAAGGCTGATAATTGGTAAAAATAACCTGCTGTATCTGTATATTGTGTTCTTAACACATTAGGCAAAACCTGAAGTAGACTTCTTCATGATTTAAAAATATCTTTATTAATTTCATTCTGGCTCAGCAAGACCTAATCAGAACTCAGAAAGGGTTAGTTCACCAAACAAGAGAGAGGTTTTCTGATTTCCTACAGGAATACATCAGTTATATCACTTTGGGTTCCTAGAAGACAGAACTTCAAAGAGAAAGAAACTGAGCTGAAATATTATTGCTTTTCTATTTCTGGAGCTAATAAACTGATTCCTGACTGGTTAATCTGTGACTGAAGTTTTATTCATTGAGGAGATTGGGTTATCATGTAGCAAATGGAGAAGCAATGACAGAATTATACTATGGCACAAAATTTATTTAATAACAACTCATTTTCCATTTCAAATCAAAACCATTGAAAATTTACAGACTTCAGGGCAACTGTTGCTCGTTTCACTGGCTGTACTGGGAGCTGGATTAATACCTGAAAGTAGATGTGTGTTTGAGTGAGTGGAAAAAACAGAAATAAAGATTGTGCTCCACGAAAAGAACGAGGCAAGGCCAAAAACTCATTTTTCATGTGACTCAAATGATCTGAGCATTGAGTGGTGATTTTGAGCCCTCACCCAGGAGGGTGTCAGGAAGAGAGGCAGGGGCAGCAGCAGAGCCTTGTGCTGCCTGCTGTGCCCCCTGTCCCGAGCAGGGAGCTGCAGCTCCCACCAGGCAGGCACAGCCACATCCTGAGGCTCTGAGCAGGGACCTCCCTGCTCCAGGGAAAATTTCTGGGGGGTGAGAGAGGTGGAGATAAAACGGTAAAAAAAAAAGCAACCCTTCTGCAGTTTCATTTCAGTCACCTCAGGCAGAGTTCTCTTGAACAAGGAGCATTGCAATCATGCTTTAATAATACAGCACTCAAAACACACAGACCATAACACAACATGAGTTTGGAGAGCCCAGCACACTACTACCTTAAAAAAGCATCTTAAAAAAGCTACTATCATCCTAAAAAAGCAATCTGCACTGACAGCTGCCTCTGCTGTCTGTCTGCCCTGCTCCCAGCTTCAGGTGGAGCAATAAGGAAGACAGAGGGACCTTTCAGGATGGATCTTGAAGATCTCACAATAAGCAAGCCTCAACCAACAAATTATACTTGATGACTGCCAAACATTAGGCAAATACAGATCTGAAGAAGATTTTCTTGTGACTTAGAAATGTATCTAATAATTTCATCCTGACTCAGCATGACATAGTCAGAACTTTTAACGGGATCATTCATTTTAAAAGAAGGAAAAAAGAGAGAGATTTTCTAAGTCCCTACTGGAATATTCAAAAGCTCTCACTCTACCTTTATACCTCCACAACAGGACTGCTTTTCCTTGGATGCTGATGATTCGGATTTGGATGACGATCGGTCCACGGGCAAGATTGTGTTGTTTGAGAAAAAGTGAGTATTTTCCTTGGATGAAATCTCCATGATGGCATCCCCTGCCTCTAAAGCAGAAAACATGGAGAACACTTTAAAAGGGCATCCCATTAGCTCAGCCTCAAAAGCTCATCATGTGACAGCAGCACCCCGCTGGACTGTTTTCCCAACAGCAGCAATTACCAAACTTCACAACAGGATCTGACCAGGGCACTGGATGTTTAATTATGGAAATTTGCAATCCACTTGCCTATGATAATGGAGATTAAATCATACTCAGCAAACAGCCATCATCTTCATTCTCTGGCTATCATCAACATGATTTCATGAAACACTTGGCCAAGCATTGCCAGCAGACTGAACAAGGCTCATTAACATTTTAAATGACATTTCTGAAGGCTACATGTAAATTCACGTTTCTGGATGTGACCAGGTCTGCAGAGATTTCTCAGCACTGATCTCTGAATTTCCCATATATCTGGGACATGAAGTAATTAGATCAAAGGAAATCTATCCCCCTTAATGAGGCACTTGAATTGTTTTAGATGGAAACATTAGCTCTAATCGTCTGATGTCAGCTAATGAGTTACACAAGAATAAAGAGGTTTAGTTCCCTTTACCATTTTACATGGAGTCTTAGGGCTCAGTGGTCAATTGTTTCAGGGGAAAATGTGAATTTGCTTCTTTGCAGGTAAATACAAAGAAGTAAAGAAAAACCAAATACTGCACTTTGGAAACAAAAGGCATCAGCAATTCTTAAATCTCGAGTTACATACTGCAGTACTTTGTTCTTAATTTCTAAATCAGATCTGAAAATATTTATGAAATCAGCTGCTGTGTTCACTTTTAGGCAGTCCAATGTTTTGCAGAACAGCTGCCTGAAAATATGAATAGGAAAAGTTCTCTCATGTTTGCCTGAAGAAACATCTCACATAAATTAAAATATGCATGGTTTTATGTCTATACCTCTGGATGCATGTGTTTTCATGGCTTCCCAAAGAGGCACCTGTTTTACCAGAAATACAGGTGAAAATAACAAAAGTATATCTTTAGATGCTAAGGTTTGCTCATAGGCTCTGTTCTTATATCAACAAGACAAAAGGACTTTGTGACACCACAATTTTCACCAAGATCTCTCCATCATTTAAAATAAGAGCTGTGACTACATACAAGACAATTGTTTGCATTTCAGTGTCCTGACAGGAACTCTAATGTATTTCCTTACCAACACTAAGGAGTATAGAGGTTTTTTGCAATAAAAAAAGGAAATTTCTGTGCTTGCTGAAAACTCATTGCACCTATTCCTGTTCTGCTTCTGATTTCCTTGATGTCTTGGGAAAAGTCACACTTTTGAACCTGATCCCCACTTTTGAACCTGTCCAATGGGGAAAACCAGCGTGTGCCTCACAGCATAAATCCTTTTATGACAATCCCATGAGGTGTGCTGCCATGTAAGCACATCAAAGAGCCTCTACTGCAGGCTCTGCATATTTTGGAATGGAAAAAACACAAACCTGGAAAACACATGCACCACAGCTCAATGAATTGTCCTTATCTCTGAGCAAAGCATCCAGCTAGAGAAGATGGGCAGAGGTGTAGAGGATCTCCTCCCCTGCACCACACATGCAGGATTGGCCAGAACACAAAAAAATTGGTGTGGGGGTGGTGGAATATGATAAACTGATGCTTGCAAGCTCGTGTTCCACTGAGCTGAAACAAATCTCAGATGGACAGCAGAGCTGAAACAACACTGATGCTCATGGTATCACAGCACAAAAATTGTGAACATTTATTGTCTGACTGTCAAATTGAAGAGTACAAGGAAGGCCTGATATCCATGCAGGTTTTAATATATCCCCAGGTACATATATATATATATATATATATATATATATAAATAGATAGATAGATATAGAAATCCACAGGTATATATCCCCAGGTAGATAGATGATAGATAGATAGACAGATAGATAGACAGATAGATAGACAGATAGATAGATAGATAGATAGATATCTACAGGTTTAATATATCCCAGGTGTGTATATATATATATAGATAGATAGATAGATAGATAGATATAGATAGATAGATATCAATAGGTTTAATATATCCCCAGGTATATAAATAGATATCTGCAGGCTTAATTTATCCCCAGGTATATATATAGATATCTCTAGGTTTAATTTATCCCCAGCTGCTCTTGAGGCATGGCTTTGAGGAGCTGGGTAGTTTTCAGAGCCACCTGCAGCCATGTATCTCAGAGCATCAGTCTGCCCTGACAATGCCACTGATGGACACAAGACAGAGCACAGAGAAATGTGCCCAGCTGAACCCCAGCCTGCTGCACTGCTAGTTTTGATCCTTCCTCTTTGGTGCAACCAGAACACACAGGACTGTTTCACTGTCAGCACAGATTTGCCACTCAGATTCTTTTGGCACTGTTGGCGTTACAGTATTCCTAAAGGACTGTCAGTTCCAGTGGGAGGTGAGGGACACCTCTGGTTCTACCTGAGGATGGCCTCAGGTTGTTACCATACCATATTTCTCTGGTGACATAGGAAATGAGGGCAGAGAATGTCTAAGCACTTCCTTTCCAAACAGGGCAGGAATGCCAGAAAAATGTAACCATAGAATTGTTTAGGTTGGAAAAGACCCCTGAGATCACTGAGTCCATCTGTAGAGCCAGCACTGGGGTCCACCACTAAACTCTGTCCCTGAGTGACACATCCAACCATCTTTTAAATACCTCCAAGGATGGTGACTCGAGCACTTCCCTGGGCAGCCCATTCCAGGCCTTGGCAACCCTTCCAGGGAAGACTTTCCTGGGATGCAATCTGAACCTCCCTGGAGCAATTTGAACCCGTTCTCTCGTGTAACTCAGGAGAAGAGGCTGACCCCCTCACTGCAGCTCCTGCCAGGGAGTTGTGGAGACCCACCAGGTCCCCCAAGCCTCTTTTCCTCCTTGGAAACACCCCCAGCTCCCTCAGCTGCTCCTCACGGGATTTGTGCCCCAGCCCCACTGCCCCTCTCTGGACACCCTCCAGCCCCTCCATGTCCCTGCAGTGAGGGGTCCAGAGCTGAGCAAGGATCTGAGGTGTGCCTTCACCAGGGCTTGGTGCTGCTGGCCACACTCCTGCTGACACAGCCATGATCCCACTGGCCTGCTCCTGCAGCTTTAAGATTTCTTCTTTGAGGATGTCCAGCCTTCCTTGACCCCTTTGTCCCTCAAACTGCCTCCCAAGGAACTCTGTCAACCTGAACAGGCCAAAGGCTTCCCTCCACAAGTCCAACGTGGCAGTTTGCTGATCCTCCTTGCTTCTCCAAGGATTAAACCTCTTTCATTTCATGGTCACCATGCCCTGGACAGCCTGCAAATGCCCCATCACTTGCCAGTCCTTCTCAGTTCCCAAACTGTCCAGTGGGACACCTGCCCCCATGGCTCTGCCACCAGCTGTGTCAGGCAGCTTTCCTCCTCACACAGCAGGAACCTCCTGAAAAAGACCTAATGAGACCTCCTAATGAGACCTCCTAATGAGACCTCCTAACGAGACCTCCTTCCTAACGAGGCCTCCTGGACCCCCCTCCTCTCTGCTGGGCTGTCTCTCTAGCAGACTCCCACCACCACATCTGCCTTGCTGGCCTTTCCCTGACTCCTGCCCACAGACAGCTGTCCCTGTTGTCACTGTCATTAAGCTCTGGGAATCAAAGCACCCCCTAAGCACAGGACTGACTGCCCCACTGCCTGTCCCTGCTGAGGAGTTCATGGCCGTGCACTGCTGTCACTGTGGGACACAAAACAACATCAGTGCACACACACTGCTGTTCTCAAGGTGGAAAAGGGGAAGTTTATTTTCTGACTCCAACATTTCTAGATTTCCAAAAGTGACAGCAGATTGGAGGGTGACAGTGCCACCTCTCCAATGACACTGGACTAACCAACAGCCCATCAAATTTCTCTTCTTCTATAAAAGAATGCAAAACTATGAGTTATTTACAGAAAGTGTGTGAGAAAGTTTGTTAAAAGAATGTAAACATCAGAAGGCTTAGAAAGTCTTAAAAAACCTTAAAAAATCAGGGGAACACACTGCAGCACTCCAGCTGTGCTTCACCACAGCTGTAACAGCTGAGTGACATTGCCTAGTGACACTCTGCCTGAAGGACAGCTGCTGGCCACGCTCACACCTTGTCCCTGACTTTTCTGTGTCACCAACATGTTCTATGAAAAATCCTTTCCTTAGGATTTTTCCCTCCTGAGAAGCTGAGAGGCCTCAAGAACAAACTGTAAACAATTCTTCTCTGCTGCTGTGGGATGCAGCAGGTGGGTCTGGGATTGGTCTCACCTGGTTGTTTCTCATTTATGGCCAATCCCAGCCCAGCTGTCCAGACTGTCTCAGTCAGACAAGCCTTTGTTATTCATTCCTTTTCTATTCTTAGCTTAGCCTTCTGCTGAAATCCTTTCTTCTGTTCTTTTAATATAGTTTTAATATATTATATATCATGAAATAATAAACCAAGCCTTCTGAAACATGGAGTCAAGATTCTTGTCTCTTCCCTCATCCTAAGATCCCTGTGAACCATGCAACACTTCTGGGCCCACAGCTGGGGCTCAAACCCCTCCTTCCCCTCCTGCCTCCTCCTGCTGGTGGCCATGCTCTCCATCTCTGGTGGCCCTGCTCTCCATCCCACCTGCAGCAGCCCAGGGGCTCACCTGTGGCAGTGGCACTCACGTCCCAAGGGCTGGCATGGGCACCTGTGCCTGAGGGTCAGCTCCAGGGACAGCCCAGTCCCTGAGCCCGCACCCAGCAGGCTGAGGCACCTCCAGAAGGGCCCCTTCACTCGTGCAGAGTGCAGCAGGGACAGAGCATCCTTCCCCCTCTGGGAACTCCTCCACTCTGCAGTAAGCCTCCTTAGCCTTTGCCTGTGGCAGCCACGGGAGCTGTGCTGGCTGGACACACAGACAGTCCACCCATGAGCCCAGCTGACAGACAGCCTCTATCAAAAGTCAAGCAGCAAAGAGAAGAAGAAAAGCCAAATCTTACCTGGCAGCAGGAATCCCCAGGGATGGTGCCCACCAGTTTTCATAGGTAAGCTTCCTCTACTGCTCATGCAAACCCAGCCTGGCGTGCACAGAAAGGGGAAAAACTGGAGGGGAGAGCCTCCTGTCAGAAATGACCCTGTCTGAGGATGCACACCTCATCCTGGAGCTAGAGGAAGGAAGAGAAGGCGGGTGGGGGAGCTCGTTGTGTCTCTGCTTTTGCCTGAGCATTTGCTGTTTGTCTGCCCCCCATCCTCCTCCCCCACCTGCCCAGGTTTTCCTTCCTCTGTCCCCTCCTATCAGTCCCAGGACCCTGGGCACACCAGCCAGGCAGAGAGGCTGGGAGCCCTGATGGGAACCATGAGGAGCACCTCAACAGCTCCCAGGGGGTGTTTTCCTTTGCAAGTTGCTGTAAGTTTGATGAGGCACGTGACAAAGCTTTGTGGAGAGAAAAAAAAAAAAACACCCAAAACTCTGATCTTATTAATTGCTTAATTCCAGGAAACAGAAGAATTCAAAGGGGAATGGACTTGGGGAAAAAAAAAAAGAAGAAAATGGGGAGTGTGTGAGAGAAGACAGGCTGGAGGGTGGACAGGAGAGTCACAAAGACTTCTTATCCAGCCCCTGGTCCTTCCTGCTCTGCCCTGCTGCCCAAAACCCACAGGGCAATGTCCCTGTCAACATGAAAAAAAAACCCAACAAAAACAAGAGAGGGAAAAGATCCATTAAGAGGGAGGGCAGAATTGCATGGAAGAGTCAGTCAAGTCTTTTGCCACAAGGAAAGAAAAGGAAAATTTTGAAGACTTCATTCCCACTCTGAGTTTTTTTCCTGCCACAAGGTCACAGCTGCTGAAACTTTTTTTTAAAGTTTGGGTTAAGGTGAGGAAAGTGACTAGCTCCCTCTGTAGTCTGTTGAGCTAAGAGAGGCTGTAAATCCTGTCTTCTGCTACCTTGTAAGCTTTGACTATATAAACAGAAAAGGTATTAAAGTGAAAAATTCTTCCTTTTTCCTTCTTATTCCCTCCCACCCTCTGCAGTACGGCAGGTTCCCATGGCAGCTAAAACCTCACTCACACAGCCAAACACAGAGCAGGCTTCTGCTTTCCTAGATTTAATACAAATTATCATCCTTCCCTTCATCACTTCTCCATTTTGGGCTCTTAATGTGGCTGGAATTTTATTACACTACACCTGATTCACATTTTGTACTTTAAAGTGTCTTGTAGCCTTCTTTGCTTTGGAGACTTGGAAATCTGTTTTCCCTTTTCTAAGAGATATCAGGGTGCCTAGCAGTCCCCAGTAATTAGTGATTAGGAGACTTAGTGATTGTGAGCTCTTTCAGCCTCTTTAAGAGAACAGCTTCCAGGCCATTTCCTTCCATTATTAGGAAAACTCAGTTTACACAATACAGGACCTGTGCTGGTTTTGCATGACCTTTAATCTTCATTGCTGACCTTTAATCTTCATTGCTGACCTTGCTGATTTCAAAGAATTCTGACACAGATTCCAGTTATTCTGCCACTGGTAACCTTTACCACACTGTCCTTTAAAATAAGTGAAGTTTCATTATCAGATTCCTAAATTTGTTATAAAAATCCCATAATACTCTAATCCTCCTAAATTATGCTACAAATTGTATTGATAAGCACCAGAGCCTTGTCCTCCACACACCCAGAAAAATACCTACAGACTGGTTTTATGTCCTTTAGAAAGCAGAAGTGCTTTGAAAAACAGGGCCCACAAGATTTAGTGCAATTCTCTCATCTTTCCTGGATTTTTGGTTCATTGTAAAACTGCAGGGTCAGGTTTTTACCTCAGCTGCTCTTTTATTGAAATTTTGTTACAGTTGTCTCTTACTTTTTTATAGGTGGTGGGACCTTAACTGGAACTTCCCCAAACCACTTGGGGGAGGAATTTTCCATTATGGAAAGTTTTCTTACACCTCCAGAAGAGTGTCCCCCTTCCTTTATGAACTAATTATAGCAGTTCTCAGAAATGACCATTCTTATGTCCTCTACAATGCTCTTCAAGATGCTCAGAGTAAATGAACACCAGATCCTCCCTAAAATTCAGTAAGTTAGTCTGACAGAAAGTCTCATCCAGGTAGGAATTTCTTGGTTTTCCAGGCCTTGCAGGCCATGGATGTGCCATGGAAAGGCAATGCAGTACATCACCTACCAGAAATGTAGAGAGAGGAGGTACCAAGAATGGAGCAAGGTACCAAGAACTGAGCAAGGCACCAATGTGGAGAGAGGAGGCACCAAGA
>JANIJU010003063.1:70311805-70322231 GCA_025504685.1 Leucosticte australis | reverse complement strand
ACCAATGTGGAGAGAGGAGGCACCAAGAACTGAGCAGAAGAGCTGATCACACTGAAGGTGTTGAATTTGAAGAATACGATGCCTTTAGCAAGAACAGTAACAAACAATCACCACCTGCAAAGGATTGGCAAGGGAAGTAATTTATCAGCAACAGCAGCAAAAGGCACATTAAGTGAAGCCATTGTAAGGCATTATTCCTGTTTGCAGATGAAACAGGAACCTTCTGCTGAGTATTTCCTGGCTGAAGACAAGCAGGTGCTGCAGCAACCTTTCATCTGTAGCAGACTTCCAAACCAGGTTGTGCAGTGATTGTAGCTGGCAATCCACACTGGGTGTGACACAAGCCATCAGAGCTTTCAGTTTAATGTGAAACTTGCACCTTTCCTCATGAATTAATGCAAAGTTTCTATCACTTCTGGGCACTGAAGCTGCTCAACAAAAGAGTTTTTGACAGCTTCCACTGCAGCATGCCAGGTCTCTGGGAATCCAGTGTGGAGTGGTTAAGAATTCTCCTGTGGATGGTGTTTGATGGCAAGCTCAGAGCTACAGACCCCAGCAGCCAGGGTAGCACCTGCAGGTCTCCCTCCTGTCCAAGCTGTTTGCTTTCCACCCCTGCAGTAAGCACTGGCAATACCTGGGGAGCCCTGGGGCCATCAGGCCGATTTCCACAGGATTTTGATGAGAGAATTGGAGACCCACTGAAAGAAAGCATTGCCAAACAAAGCCCCAATAGTTCTCTGAGAGTTGTGTTTGCAGTGAAACACTTCAAGTGCTTTTAGGGAACGGGATTTGCCCAGCAATTAAGGCAATTTGAACACCTGGAAAATGCAACATTTAATTGAGCTGCGAGGGGCTGTGCTGATTGTCTCCTTTATGCTTTAGCAGCAGCCCAGGAGAGGCAGGCTCACGTGTGGTCTCATTAGCAGATTCACTGCTCCTGCCCTGTTGTACTGCTCAGCTCTTCCCATGGGAACCTCTCCCTGTTTGAAGAGCTCCAGAGAGAGTTTGGGGATTTTCAGACAAGTGCATTCCTTACCTTGGTAGCCCCTGCTCTTTGTGGTGAGAAGTAGCAAGGCCAGAGTTTCTCTTTGCTGCTCCAGTTGCATTCTCTCTGTGAATTTCAGCATCAAGTAATTACATGCTCTTGAGATATCAAGTGTTTGGGACACACCAGCTGCTGGCTTAGGAGCAGTTCCCTTGGAACAGGTAAAAACAAATTTTACTTTCCTCCTGGCAATGATTCTGATTTGTATCTTCTGAATCAGTGCCTGGTGCAAATTTCCTTACATTTTTTCCATTCAGAATTTAAAGGCAGAGGACAAATAAACTGGGGGGCATTTGAAAGCTGACAGCCAGATAGGTGGCTGATACTCTTGAGGATTTTGATATCTGTTAATTTTTCACTTATAGGAAAAGAGGCTTTGAACACATGGTTGATCTGGATAATTTTTATGCAACCATTTCAAATCAATTAGCTGAAGAGCTTCCAGGTCTTTGATGAAAGTAGGTAATAAAACTTTAAAAATGGGTAACATTTTTGACAGCTGTGAGATACTTTTTTGAAATTATAAACAGTGAGCTAAGACAGTAGCTAGATGTCAATTCCAGCCCACATAAAAGCCTAGTAAAATTTTACACTGAGAAATGACAGCTCACTTATCAATATAATGGCAAGAAAATGGATTTCACTCCTCGATGTCCCACTTTAACAGATTACTGCTGTGATTAATGTGGGAAACTGTTAAGGTAACACATTTCATTTTCTCTGGAAGCTTTAGTCACTCTGCACTGCTGAATGTGCCCTGTAATACTGACCACATCCAACCCAGATTAATTGGATTGAGTGGAACACTGATGATGGATGCTGAAATACTGGTTAGCATTAAAGAACAATGGTTATAATGAGGCTTTCCACAGATTGGCTGAGTCACAAAGGATTTAACATGGGATTTATTAGTAATCTGGAGCAAAGTGAAGAATTCTGCAGGTAAAAGTGTCAGGAAATCAGATACCAATAAACATGAGCTTGGGTCACTAACACACACCAAGCAGGGCTGGCAGCTGAAATGAAAATTCAATATATACAAGCTTTCACTGGATTTGAATCAGTCTAAAGAGGGTACAAGTCACTTGTAGTCTGACACTTAAAGCTGGGCACTGAAAGCAATTTTGTTCAATAAAGGAAAAAGAAACACAGCCAACAGGATACCACAGAATTATATTTATGTTGTACATTTGTCTTCACATTGCAACATCCACATTGTTCATTTTGTGACAAGTATTTCTAATAATTTTGAATACATATTTACTGTATAATACATTTTACCAAGAGGCACTTCCAGTAATTCTGGCAAAAAGGAGCTTCATTATAGTGTCTAACTTACAAAACAGTAAAAATAAATAATGTTTATCTAAAAGATTTTTTTTTCCTGTACAGAATCTATTTTGTACAAAACATTTATCAGCCATTAACTAAATCACTTAACAAATACTTGTGAAGAGAATATATTAAGTATTGCTACATGTATCGAGTGCAAGATACTAGTGAAAGGAAAAGAATTATTCTGTTTATGAAAATCACCTAAAAATACAAGGCCTTGTTCCTGAAGTGTTTAGAAAGGAGAAGCTTGGTTACAACAATATTGACAATATATAAATATAAATTAAAGTATGTAGTACTTAGTGAAAAGAACACTGTGTTAAAAACTGGCGTGTACAAATCCTGAACAAGATGGCACTTCTCTGCATTGCCACTTGGGCTGGCAGTTATTTTTTAAAATATTGCTTCAAAAGAATTATAAAGGTACACAAAACCCTTTGTCAAATAGAGCCATATAAAATTACACCCCCCTCATCTTTTTCTCACCTTTTGAAGTGAAAAAAAAATAATCAAGGAGGGATTGAATTTGTAGGACAGGAGTGATTTGTGGAAACCTGCTGCTATAGCTGAGTCTGAATAAACATCATTAAAATAATTCTGCCCCAAGGTCCCAGACCAGGAGCCAACCCTCACAGGACAGGATGTAAGATCACCAAATTTCTCAGTGTTTCCTGAAGTGAAAAAAAAATATTGTCTGGCCTGTTGTAAATTTTAAAATAAAAAATTTGTATAATTTGGCCTTCAAATCTGGTGGGGGTCAAGTGCTTCAATTATATTAGCACACCCAAGATTTGAATTTAGAAAGGGTTGTAATCTTGCTAGGTTAATTTCTTAATTTCAAAATGGGATTTTTAATTTTTTTCAATCACATCTACATGATATACATAGTTGCATATTGTTACCCAGACAGGCCAAACTGCATTGGAAAAGGATAATTTTTGGAAGGTATTTCTTCCAGAACTGGAGGCAAAGGTGAAAAAAATGAGTTTTTGTTGGAAAATATCCTGGATGTTCTTCTATCAAAAGCACTAAAAAGAAAAAAAAAAAAAACTGCCACCCATCAGTGAAAATGTGAATCTGTTAAACAAACGTAACCCACAGTATGAATCACTGCTTTTGAAAGGTGAACTTAAATGACTTTCCATCATGCAAACACCTGATATTGATATTCAAGAGAAGAAGATTTAACTTTAGGAAAGCAATGATCAAAAGTACGCTGACATGGCTGAAATATTAAAGGAATCACCAACAGCACAGAGCAGTCATTAACGCTGGCTTTGATCTCTTGGGACACCACCTGCAGCACTCTACCAAGGTTTACAGACACCTACAAATCAGCAGTTTGCACTCAAATACAGGTTTTGGTTGTGTTTCAGGATCAGGCAGGAATTTTGGGAAGGAAGGTCAGCTCTAAGAGCCCTGAGCAGCCTTTCTGCCTGAAGCACTATGGACACACAGGGCAAACCCCTCCCGCTTTCTCTCTGAGCAGATCTCAAAGCTTTCTAAGTTTTTATTCTTTTTTAGGAAAGCATGGGGGGAAAATGACTGGGGTCAGAGGAGAAAAATGAAAAGCACCACCAAAACCTCCCAACTCCTTTCAATAAATATTTGAAAGCAAAGAGCAGTTGCTAATTCACATCAATTGTTTCTAAGCATTTGCTGCAGCACAGTTTCATTCTAACATTGAAAACTGAGCTATTATTTGATCTGATTTCTGTGGGTTTGCCTCAGGACAAGAGAATTCAGCCAGAAAAGGACACATGGCTTGCAGCTGTGGCAAACTCCTGCGTACCTGCCCTATGCTCCCACAGAAAACAGGAAAATTTGGGTTTTCCCAACTAATTCACTGCTCTTTGCACAGCTGCAGGTTTCAGTGGTGCTGTCCAGAGCACAGACTCCCTGTGGCATCCAGGGCAGAACAATTCTCCTCTGCTGCCCCATTCCCACATCTCAGACACCCTGCACACACAGCTTTGGGAGTAAGAGACCACTGGCACAGACTGGCAGCCTGAAAAGTTCAAATGAAATATTCTTTTTTTTTTCCCTCCTCTTGCACCAAGCGAAGTTTTCCTTGATGAAGGAGAATTAAATAACTTCAGTCAAAATTTCTTCTTGATTTACTACACCCTTCAGCTTGACAGACACACCCAAGGCCAGCTGGTTTTACCTGAACTCACAGCAGTTTTACAGGAGCATTCAGACTGCACAGTGCTCACCATTTCATTTTTATCAGAGAAGCATTGTTAACTAGCTCCAGCTCCTGCCTTTTGTGCCTTTTGTCACTGTGAAAATGAACTCTGCAGACATACAGCAGCACTGTTCTGCCCCCAGGCTCCCGAGGAGCTTTGTGCTCAGGGCTCACTCAGGTGACATCTGCACCCTGCTGAGCCGGTGAGATGCATTTTTCATCAAAAGAACCTGCCTGCCAGGAAAATCCCACTAATGGCCTCTGAATAAATCATAATTAGGCTGTAAATGGAGAATAATTCTCACACTGCTCCCTCCAACACTGGGACTCAATATCTACCACAGCAGGGGCTGAACCCTGCTTTGATTTACCTGCAGAGGAATGTTGTTCTGCTAAAGGAAAGTGATGAAATTCAAAGATCTATCACACTAAATTGCTCTCAAAAGTACTGGTGCTATTTTGCTCTAAATGAAAGTTTTACTCAATAACCAATAATTTTGCAAGCTCTTCCAATGTTTGTCAAGACAGCTCTAATTTCTATGATTCTTTCATCAGTTCAAAATCACTTAACATGCATTGTTCTCCAAGATCCCTGGATGCTCTTACCTGTTGATTCACTGAAAAATAGGAAAAAAAGAAGACTCTTCTGCTCTAATTAATGGGAATAATTCTCTTCTCTTTAACACTGCCATCATTTTGGCTAATACTGCAACATCAAGCAGCAATTAACCTCCCAGAAACTCTGTGTTTACTCCATTTCAGCGGGAATACATTTGCTTTTGAAAGAAAAGGAAAATAAATTTTGTTTTATGAAGTCTGGTTGAGAATGGACTATGATTTCCTTTCCTCCTTCCCACAGAATGCAGGTTTCCCTTCCCTCCTGCCTGTGTCCAACCCTGATTTCCCCAGCTCTGAGCTGCCAGGGAGGAACTCCAAGTTCTAAGGCCAACGGAGAGGTGAATCCTTCACTCTGGGAATGGGTTTCTGTCTGATCTTCTGCCCACAAGGCCCTGGGATGCTCAGCAACTTCTCCTCCTTAAATTGAACCCTTCCTTCCTTCCTTCCAGGGGATGTTGGAACACCTCAGCTGTGGCAGGACTTACACAGACTTTGCACAAGAACTTCATTAACAACCAGCACCAACCACAAAGCTTCTGCTGCATCGGACTCATGGCTGAGCTTTCAAAAATGCTTAGGGTTTGTTTTGAGAACTGACAAAATTCTCTAGGATTCCAAGTCCAGGCAGCTCCCCCACACCTACTCAGCTCACAGACCTGTGTGGATGCCCACACAGAGTCCTTACAGGCTCTGATGCTCAGTTTGGCAAGATCCTTGCCTTCTTCACACTGCATTCTCCTTCCCAGGGCATTCCTGAAGAAAGATGGGGCCAGAATTTCAGAAAGAAAAAAAATTCTAGTGAAAAAGGAGACAGAAATTTAGAATTTTTAAAGAAAAAAAAATGAACTTTATGTCGAGTGGAATGCATAGAATGGGACTTGGGAGAGAAATTTGCTTAGATGCCAGATTGGACCTTTAAAAGCATCTGTTTGAACCTCTGTAGCTTTAACATTGGACTTTTAAAAGCATCTGTTTGAACCTCTGTAGCTTTAACCTTCTTCCAGATTCAGACCACCAGGATCTTAAGGAATTCTAACAGTGGTACACAAATGGTAAATACCTAAATCCATCTTTAGGCTGATGATGATGATGCAGAGAGAAGTTCACACATGATGCCAGAATAAAAACTGATGAAAACTATCCTTGAATTATTAACAAAAGCATTCTCAAATTACATCTTCCCTGAGAACCATTTCCTGCCATAACATGACCACGTTTGCTGTGAGAACCAGCACCCTGAATGATGTCACATTTGGTGACACACAGCTCTGTGTACAAGATTCCATTCCCACATGAAGGCCATCCAAAATCCTGCCAAAAGCACAGCAAAATCCCTTTCCCCTAGATTGCTGCAACATCTCATCAAACACCATCTTCCTACTGGAGGGAGTAGATGATTTTCAGAGACAAGTGTCAAAATGCTCTGCACATTAAATAAGCTAAAAACAAGCCAAGGTTTTAGAATTAGAGCATAAATAGAGAAAGTAGTAAACTATGGCCCTTTGAGCATGGTGGAAATTATTGTTTTTAGACACAGCAGTTTTGGTTTCTTAAAAGCTAATGTCTTCCACTCCTCCTACAAAGTAATGAAATTGTTTGGGGCTTTCACACTCTCTACTTCCACGTGTTCCCTCTGCAACACAAGTGTAAGGAGAGAAGTTATATTCCATGGTAAACACCACGTGGCCATCCACAAAGGGGCCAAGAGAGGGACAAAAGTGTTTTCATGTGATTGCTACAAGACACACAGAGTCCTTCTGTCACTGCACTGGGAGCTGCAAGCACTGCAAAAGCATTTCAGGCACACTTCTAGACTAGAAGGGAACAGATCAGACACCAAGTGCCATTAAAGTATTATCCAAAATGAAAACATCCAAATGGAAAAAAATCATCTAGTCCTTCTCCTCTTGTTCATAAAGAACAGAAAACTAAAGTACTTTGGGTTTGCCACTGCAAAACACCATTTAAATGGGGCTTGCTTACTTTAGTGTCTACCACACTGCTTTACATATGGTATGTAGCAGGAACTCTTATCAACATTGTAAACATCCCACCTAAAACAAGAGCTTTTTGCTGATTGAATAGAATTAATTTTCTTTTATTTATTTTTTCTTCCTAAAATATTTCTTAGGCTGTGGATTATTTGGTGCTTGCAACACCAAAGGACTACACAAAGTGAAAACCTTCTGCCTTCAAAAGGCTGCTGTAACTGCAGGAGAAAAGGTTTGCCTCCTTTGGACTAGAAAATATTAAAAAGCCCCCTAAATTTCCTGCTCCATTATCTATGAACCCTGAAGAACAACAACAAATCTTTTTCACAGTCTTGACATAAAATCTCTCTGGTATTTTGTGTTATATCTCAGCCAGCCTGGAGATTTCCTGATCATTGCCTGCCAGACATGCACTTCAAAGACTGAGAATCAGATGCATAAGGAGGGACCACCTGCAGAAATTGGAACTATTTGAAGTGGGGAAAAAAAAAGTCACCTCTTACCAAGCTGAGCACTCACAGCCACTTCAGCTTCTTCACTGGAATTCCTTTCTAGTTTGGATAAAAACAACAATCATTCTCATTTTAAGTCTGTCAGCAATTTCTTCACCAAAAAGGTCCAAATTCAGTGGCTGCTCCCACGAACAGGCTGGGGTAGCAATGGTGTATCAACTTCCAACAGTGCCTTGGCAATGCAGAAAAACAAATTAGAGGCTGCCACTAATTTTACTTAACGGCAAAAATGATGACTAGAAAAATATAATGGTTTCATTTCAGCACATTTTTAGATAACTTTTCTTAGTTCTTTCCAACCCTGGGTATGCCAGTTTAGAGGAATATGTGAAACCCTACTCACAGCATTTTGCCTCATTCTTGAATGCTTCTGCATAATTTTACCAACTGGGCACCCACTAACACTTGCTGCAATAGAATTTTTTCCTCTTCTAGCAAGAGCAATATAAGCCCCAGTATTAAAATCCAATTGCAGTGATTATGCACTGAAAATTGAGAAAGAAGTGCTTGGAAATGTGACATTTTAAAGCATCTCTGTAAACTGAATTTTTAAAGGACAGAATGAGGCGTAATAAAACCTTCTCATACTCTAAGGTATGCATATCACTTGCACAAGAAAAGCCCAAATAAAATTATCAAAGTGACTGAAAAGATATGAAAACAACACAAGCTGGAATTGGTGGAGACTTGCCGAGATCTTGGAGACAACTTTTTTCTTTTGAATGACTTCAATGTCCTTTCCCTTTAAAACAGCAGTGCAATTTGGATCTTTGCTTTCCTGATTTCACTGGAAAACACTTCCTAAATATTCCTGCTGCTAAGAGCATTCAGAACCTGCCCCAGTCACTGCTGAAAGGCAAACACAATTTCTACTGCTACGAGTAGGACAGGGAAATATCAGGCAAATGCAACCAGCAAAAACCCCAAATCCTCTTTTGAGCAGACAGAAATTCAAAGCAAGAAGGAGCCCTGAAGTGATAACACACCTGTGATTGGCTTTGACAGAGAATGGTTCCAACATTTTGGGGAGGTGTCAACAGGACCATGAAATTTGGTGAACGTGTAACAATAGCAAAAAGTGATGGGTGCAATGCCAGAAATTTAATACAGAAGGGACTTCTACAAACTCTGCCTTTCACAAGGATTCTTACTCTCACTAGCAACCCTCTTCTTGGTGATGGGCTGCAGAATCAAACTAGAAAAAGCACACATAGTCAAAGGAGTTCTGAGAGATCCTGCAGCTTATATATATAACTCTTTCTGTGGGAACAAATCTCTGAATTGTGGGGTACTGCTTGGTGCTGCCAGTCCCCAAGAGCATTAATATTTTAAAGCCTTGATCCTGTAGACTGCTGGTTTCCCAGAAGGGTCTATACAGATTACTCAAGGCTTTATTTCTGGGGTTTGGAAATGTCTACACTGTATAAAAATGTTTTTGTATTTATTTTTAAAAAAATTATCTTTACAAAACAACTTTTCCCTTTTTTTCTTTTTCTTTTTTTTTTCTTAAAGATATCATTATCTACAGGAACCCATAAAAATTTTTCCATATTTACATCTAGATAGCTAATCATTGACAAATATATCGTGAAATAAAATATTGAAAGTGAATATCCAACCTTTTAAATAGACATTTGGCTCACAGCATAAACAACAGAGAAAACAAATGAACAGAACGACAACAACAAAAAAAAGATCTGCTGTTCTTACAGGCCTGATCTTTTTCTTTCTGTTAAAAAAAAAACCAAAAAAAAGAAGAAAGAAGAAAAGAAAAATATATTGGTGGGATCAAACATGCTGCTCCTAAGCAGAATGCCAGCAACAAACTGGCCCTGAAAACCCAAGCTGTGTGAAGCCCATGAGAGCAGATCCTGGGGCACCGAGTGCCCAAGCAGCTCCTCACGCACCCTTTGCCAGCTTCCCCTGGCCCCCAGCTCCCCTCCCTTTGTCCCCCAGCAGTTCAGCTTTGTTCTCAACGCCACGTTTGGTGACGGATGCCAGAGGCAGGGCTGAGGGCAGGAGGGGACAGCGTGCCCAAGCAGGCGGGCAGCCCCGCGGCGCGCTCAGCCCGGGCAGGGCCAGCCTTCTGCAGGGGCACAGGCTGCTGTGCCACGCACTGCCCCCTCTGCAGACAGCCCTCCTGGCACATCCCTGGCGCCAGCAGGGCGGGAGGTGCCCAGGAGGAGGAGGAGGAGGAGGAGGAGGAGGTGATGCCAGCACAGCTGGTAGGGCCAGAGCAGCGCCTGGGCTGCTGCTGAACGGAGGCTGCCCGCAGCTGGAGTGCAAACTGGGACTGGAGGGAAAGCAAAGCTCCTCAAAATTGTTCCCTTGCAGGCATGAATTCTCTAAAATTCTGGCCTTCTGTTTGTTGTGGTATGCTGGGACATGTGCTACAGCTAGTGTGGTAAGAACTCAGAGCACGCTGTATTTCCTCACATCCACTCACACTTGCAAACACCCCCTCACTCACACATATGTGTTGGCAGGATACATCAGCATTCGTATAAAGCTTTGGAACTTTTATCCCTCAGCATTAAGATCAAGAAGCTACTTAACTGGTACCTTACTGTTAACTGCAAATGTGCTTCAGAAGCAGCATTTCCTCAGATAACTTTCTCCTGTAAATATCACAGTGACCATAATATATCATTAAATGTAATTTGCTGAAGTGTGCAGCCAATAACCCTGGCTATATATATATATATATATATATATATATATATATATATATATATAT
>JANIJU010003063.1:70285057-70302890 GCA_025504685.1 Leucosticte australis | reverse complement strand
AAATAGATTTAAAGATAGCACGTGTCTTCTCTCAGTCTATTTACCTGGCCAAAGTATCAAAGCTCTTGATCACAGAAATACATTGGATGAGAAGGAAATACAAGGATGAGAAGCATTTCTATCAATTCATAGACACAAAGTGACACCAGAGAGAGCTCAGGTGACTTGCTCTTCGTGACAGAGAAATTTTGGTTGCAAGCTGGGGAGTAAATCCAGAATTTCTGCATCCCTACCTGACCTGCCACCCATTAAGATATAATTTTTTTTTATTTCCTCATCAATAGAAGTATTTTTCAGCACAGTGTGCTGAAGCCAGGCAGGTCAGCTATATAAAGCAAGATGATTTCATAATTAGGCCAATAAAAAAGCCAATAAAGAGTGACTCAGAATTGCTGAATTCAACTCTCAGGACTGGCAGCAACTTCTGTGTAACCTTAGGCAAGGCTCAATTCTACATTTATAACACTGAGATTATTTTCCACTCCCTGCTTCCCAATACTTTAATAAACAGACTGAAGCTGCTCATATTCTATAGAAGCAACAGAAAATGTGTTATGGTCATGCACAATTAACTTGCAAAGCACAGTCAGCTACACAACTGGGATGTTTTATTTTATTTAATCTTTCTGTGCATTACTTGGTAGCATAATTCTTCCATTCTTGCACAGCTGCAGGTTCTCCATCAGTCAGCAGAGCTTTACCTTCCCCACTGACACAGCTTATCAGCACCTTTCTCAGCAGCTCTGCCAACTGAGGCTGTGTAAGGAGTCTCTTACCAGCAATCCCCAAGTGAAGTGATTATTTCTGTCACTTTGACAGAAGCTGTTTCCAAATATTTGGGAGCCTTGTGCTTAATGGAAGCCACAAGCACCACCAGCAAGGAAAAGCTGTCAGGGACACCTTCCAAACTGCCTGAGGTGTGTTTACCTGAGGAGCACTCGTTGCTACCAAGAAGGCATTGGTCCTTCCTGGGTGATCATAGTCATGCATGGCTGCAGCCACATAGAGAGCCATCAGCTCCAGGGCAGGGATGTTGCCAGCCAGGCATCCGTAGCTGTCGTCTGTGGGTGTGTATGTCTTTGAAAACACGTACCCCATGTGGCCATGGGTGATCCCACTGTCAGAATCTGAGCAGAAAGAAAGACATGGAAACAGTAAAAAATCCAGGGCCGCTCTTTCAGTGATCTACTCTAACAGAAGCAATAAAGCAGGGAGAGAAGGAGCACATTTACAGTAAGGATAAATGCAGCCTGACCTCAGTGCCTTCTGTGCCTGTGATCCAGTACAATAAGGGAAACAACTGGAAAGGAACAAATTCTGATCCCACCTGGGGATCTTCCAGCCCTCCAGCAAAACCTGCTCTCCAACTCTGTAAGTTACAGCAGTGAGACATGGATTCACAGCCATGCTGGAGCTTTGTGGGGAAACCTGATCTTCCCACTGCTTTCTGTAATTTCTTTCTTCATGCAGACAAGTCCATGAGACACTGATAGTCCTTAAAGCAATGGACTAAAATTCAATAATTAAATTACAGTGTGTGTTTTCCAACACAAATGTCTAGACTTGGTATCTTTGCTGATAATCCTCTTATCATCCTCCTTCTGAAGCCTCTTGAGCATGCCTGTCAGAGACAGGTACTGAGATGCTTTGCTAATTTAATCTGAACGACCTCAAATGGATCTTGCACACAGCTGAACAATGTCTTTCAAATTACAAATATCAAAAAGCCCCAGAACTCAGCCCCTTTCATTCTATCTCACCTATAAAACCACCGAAATCCCTTGCTAATAAATTTTTCCAGGAATAAAACCCTTTAACACCACAGAAAAAAAAAAAAAGAAGAAGAAAAAAGAAAAAAGAAAAGAAATAAGCAGAAATTGAATAAACTGCTGCTTTCCCAGCAACTCTCTGAGAACTCCCACAAAACACAGACAGGTCCTCTAGTTACCACAGCTGAACATGAAGAAATTAATATAAAAATGCAAGAACAACTTCCTGTAGTGAGCAATCATAAAACAGAAGAAGAGTGGCTTGTAAAGCAATTGCCAGATGGCAACAAGTCTTTTTATTTAGAGATAGAGAGGAAAAGCAAAGAACAGTTCATCACAGCCAAGCAGTGGCAAGTGCACAGCACTGCCTGCATGCCCCAGAAATTGTAAAACAGCAAAACAATGAAGGGTTTAAGGATTTAATGAAGGGTTTAAGGATTTAAGTCTACAGTGCCTCTGGTACAGCCCTGAAAAGCATTAATAATACAGTTTTCCTAGGAAAAAACCTTTTGCAAAAATCAAATGATAACAAAGATCTGTCATTAAAGGTGACCACAAAGCCTTGCACTCACACATCATTAAATGTCAAGTATTAAGTTTTGGAGGAACAATTCCATTCCCTTCAAAGTTACACAAGCACACCTGCACACCTTCAACACCCACTGTGCTGCTGACCTTCCACACTGTGCTACAGACTGCAAAAAATTCTGCATGCAATCCCCTTTCTGACAGCAAACTTCATGAGAGGAAGTTGAGGATGAAAACCATTTCAAGGTACCTGAATCACTGGCCGAGCCGTGGTCATTGATGACCGTGGGCAGTCCCGGGATGGGCTGGGTGGTGAGGTACCACACGGCGTGCAGCACATCCGTGGCATGGATTCGGTTGTGATCTGTGATGGGGAGAAGAGCAGCGGTGAAACACCGGGCATTGCTGACAGAGGGCTGCCAGCACCATCTAGTGGGTACCGTGTGCCAGAGTCCAGCACAGACAAAGCCAACACCAGCACCTGCAGCAGAGCTGTTCCCACCTTTTCCACAGAAATGGAAAACAGGAAGATTAATTGATTTTGCATTAGATGAAGATTCCTCTTTTAATATTAAAACAACAACAATAAAAAAAACACTTAAGAAAAAACCAAGGAAACAGAGTGCTAGGTTCACAAAACCCCAGAGATTCTATGAATAAATGTTTCAAACAGAAAGGAATGGCTTCAGCAGAACAGGCTGTGGGACTTCCATCTCTGACTCCTCAGGCTGGGACCTGCTGCTTTGGATCCCTGATCCAGCTCAAACACAAGGAAAGCATCAAAACTGGGTCTCACCTTCCCAGAACAGACTCCAAACCACCTGGCTGAAGGCATTTGGAGGCAGCTTTCCTTAAATCCTTCCCACTGCTCCAACTGGTATTTAATATTTGACAGAGAGACTACATGACTTCTCATAATTGTGTCACCCACATTTTTCAGTGGGTGTAGAGAAAACAGGGTGTCCTGTGTTCCCCAGAGCTGGCTTTATCTGCCACTAAATGGGTATGAACTCTTTCCTCTTGGGAAAACAAGAGCCTTTTGCAGCTGAAGCACTTTGATAAATTGGATTTGAATTAGGAAATACTTTGGGGATGACTGAAAACAGGTTTTTCAGGGAATACATGTTTCCCACTGAAAAACAGCAGCTAAGCTGTAGTGACAGAACAGGGTTCACTCATTTTTGGGTATATTTTTTCTGCTTATAAAGCTCATTTCCTTTGTTTGCACAGCATTGCTACTGTGCAAAAATCCAAGTTGCCTTTAGGGGGTTAAATGTTTCCAGAACCTCCAGCTGGAGCACTGGGGTACACTTGCATTTTCAGGAAACAGTCTTTACTGTTAATAGCTTTATATGATTTCTGGCTTGTGCAGATTTTGCCATGAATTATGAAACAATGGAAAAGATGAAATATAAAGAAAAAAAAAGATGACAGGCTGAGGTTCAGCCCCAGCCTCTGCCTTGCCATCCACTTGGTCATGATGTACTGGAAGAAAAAAAATAGCTTTATAATGCAAGAAGAAAGGCTTCAATACAAAATCCCCCAAACTTGAGGGAAGCATCATCAGGTGCCAGGAATTTTTACTTACAAGGGATCTCTCGGTATCCACACTCCAAGGCATGAAAGTAGTTCATAAATTCCCTCACTGGTATTTTAAAGGTTTCAAACAGCCCCATATCATCAAAAAGTCTGTATGATACCTGAAAGAAAAAAAAGCCAAAAAAAATCACCTATGTTGCTAAGTAGATGAGAAAAACTCTGCAAATTGGATATAAAACTCCTTAGGTTGAATTACCCTGTGAAAATCTGCTTTTCTGGGAGTACTTTCCCAAATCCTTGACTCAAATCAATTCCCAGAAAAGGAAGAAGCAGCAAAGGACTGTCAGAAGGAGAAACCACATGGCTCCTATGCATTGTGTCCTTGCTTTCTCTCAGTTTTGGTGGTGAAATGATAAAAATGACTCCGCAGGATAGCAGGGGCAGCAAACAGCTCAGGAGGCAGAGCTGCTCTCAGCATTCCTGCACCCAAGGTGAGTGTGAACATCCAGGAGAGGATGCACTGGGCAGGAGAATGCCATGGGTGAGTGAGGAGGTGCTCAGGAGAGATGAATGCTCAGAAATGTAGGCAGCAGCTGACACAAAATGGGCACTTCTGAAGTTATTGGGTTAAAAGGGAAAATAATCCAGGTGACAGCTCTTAATTGGATAGTTTAGCTTTAAAAGCCCTTGGAACAAGAGATTGTTGGGCATTTTGTGCCTTCTAGTGAAAAGCTGCAGAACTCTCAGCAGTGAGACTGTTTTATGATAAGAAATAAGAAACACCTGAGTGTGAACATGAATTTCTGTCTCAGTGCCTTCAGTCCAGCCCCAGAGACACCCACAGCTGGAACCCCCACATACACTGGCCCAGCAATAAAAGCTAAACCACAGGTTTCAGTCTTCCAGGAGCTGTAACTAAAGTGTTAAGTGTGACTGAAGGTATTATTGAATGTTATGGCCTCCTATGAAGCAACAGCTGAGTTCTGAGAGCTCGGCTCTGTTTCTGAAATGAGACTGAATTTATGCTCCTCTCTGAACCCTTTCATGCACATTTGTCACTGCACACTGACTGGGCTTGCCACTCCAGTTTGCACAGATGCTTTCATGGTTCCTGACTGGTCTGGGGTCTTTTTACATGTCTGAATCAATTTAACATTCCACAAAGAAGGAACAGATATCTCAAGCAGCTTCAAAGATGCTAAGCCAGCATTTGCTTTCTAAACTGAATGCTTCCCTGGAGGCATGTGTCAACTCTGCTTTGTTCCATCTCATAAATTTAACCCAGCATGGCAAACATAGTTAATTCAGCTTTTTAATTTACTTTTTTTTTTTAATGGGTTAGTCCATTTGATAGCAAAATACTGAGAATAAATCATTGGTGCTGTTGTTTACCTTTGTTAATAATATCCCAGGATTTAAAAATAAAACCAGGAAAAAAAATAGTGCTTTTGGCTGGAGAAAAAGAATTATATACTTTAGTTTACTGATTTCTGAAAATAATTTCATTAGCAACATCTGAGTAGGTGGGAGTAATAAAGATCTCTATTTTGTGAATAAGGTAGAACTTGCCACATTCTGCTGTCAGGGAGAAGGAGTTATTATAAACAGCTGTTAAAGAAAATGTTCAATTTTCATCACAAATATTAAAGCTTCTCTATTTTATTGCTCAAGCCTCATTTTGTGGAACTGTGAAGTGGATAACGTGCTGAGAAGCTGTGCAAAAATCAGATTTTGGGAAGCAGAGTGAGGAGCTTTAGTGCAATGTGAGGGAAGCACAGAGGATTTGTGTCCAGAGGTACAGAAGCCCACGCAGCTGGGTGAGGTGCTTAAAGCCTACAGAGAGACCCATGTAAACCCAGAACAAATTCTGGCTCCTCCAAAGTGTTCTTTATGCCACTAAAAGAAAGTTCTGGTTTTCCTTATGCTTCATCCATCATTCCATGCTATTAGAAAAATGAGCAGTATGACCTAGAAGAGCATTTCAATCCCACACTCACTGTCCAGGGCAAAAGTGCCTCAGTGAGCAGCACTGAGTTTATCCAATAAATATATCCAATATCACAGTTTGCCTACTTCTCTGAAATGAACCTAGGGGCTTGGCAGGCTGGTCAAACTCAGATGTTGCTTGCCAAGCTGCAGAACACAAAAAGGCAGAGCACAGAATAAATCTGAATTCATGCCATGGCTCTCCTTGTTGACCACCAGATAATTGACTCTAGCTGAATAACAGGTAACCACCAAGGGACTGTGATTTGATCCAGCATTCTCTGGAGCTTGTTACACTGAAATCTGCCTGACACACTGACCTCTGTGTTTCTGGGGGGGGTGATAATTGTACCACATTGTACCAATTAACTTTATCTCTTCTTTCCAGCACTCATCACTACACAATGCCTTGCAAAGTGATCCTCCTTCAGTCTGATTCTCTAAGGCTTTTTTTTCCCTTTCATCCCTAAATAATAATAAAAATATTTACTTGCTTTTCCTGCTTAATAATCTTCAATACTTCTATAAGGAAAAAATGACTAATTTCTCAGTGTGCCAGGAGAAGGGGCATAACAGAGGATAAAGTTCAGCCAAGAAAGTGATTCTGGGAGGTGACACCAATCGTGCTGGGTAGGCACAGGCTGTGTCAGTAACTGAATTAAACCCACGGGAAGGAATAAAAACCTGAGAGTGGAAAGAAAGACTGGTAAGCTCTCCCATCCCAACTCATAGCAAATCTGTCTTCTCTACATAATATTATACGAATTTTCTCTCAAAGTTCTGATTCTTTAAAAACAAGGGAATATAGCAAGAATTCTTTCTACCCCCACTTCCTCAAACCTTGTTTTCTTGCCCAGCCTGAAATCTGAAACCTTTTATTTCTGGGATCTTTTACTGAAATGTTCAGTATAAAAGAGGACCAAACTCTGTATATCTTGCCTCCACTGAATACATTTACTGTTTAGCCCTCCCATGCTAAACCCCATGAGAAATCCTTTCCCAAAGAACTCGGTAAGGGCTGGAAGCACCTCAAGAGAATATTCAGAAAAGCAAAGAGCAGAAAGCAAAACAGGTGTGTGATTTTTATCTTTTACATTTTTAAATTTAATAATAAAGATATTCAAAAGTCAGGAATATAATGAGGCAGAGTTCATGTTGTCAGCTTTGAATTAGGTGTCAGGGATCATCAGCTTGTAAGGACAATGCCTTTTAACATGTCTGTGTCTAAATCTGTCAACATTTAAACCCTGCAGACAAGGTGCACCTCTCACCTGACTGAGAATCCGACCGCATTTCTTCCCAATTTTTTCCACCAAATCAAAGATTGGGAAGTTCCAACTATTGAGCTGCTCCATCAGGGGATCCAAGTTGTCCATAACCAGGGGCTCAGGAGCCAGTACAGGCTTGTCCTGTGCCAGAAATCAGAATAAAAAGGATTGTTAGTTCAGTGAAGCATCTCAAGCAAAAAGTGGTGCTCTTAAAAGCTAAAGTCACATTAGCATCGTGTAAGTCAGTAGTACTTCACTCAGCTCAGCATAAATGTCCTCATTTCTTGCAGCCCTGCAGCTACTCACTCTCCTTTGTAATGTGTTTCCCTTGAATGGACAGGAAATTCTGTTGATGGAACAGCAGTGCCTGCACTTAGCACTGAGACTCACTCATTCATTCACTCCTGGGATCATTCATTCATTTCCAGGGGAGGCTGCCTTCACTGGGAAATTCTCTGTGGTACACAGAGAAAAGCTCCCAGCTTCTGCACCAGGACCCATTCACTACACTCAAACAGGGCTAACACAGCCCAGTCCAAGGGAAGATTTGTAGTCCTCAAACTGAAACCTACCTGTTTTTCAAGGTCTGCAAATAAAAGTTGGGTTGTGCCCTCCTTTCAGATTTCCCCCAGTATACTCCCTGGAATTTCATTTACTTAGAAACTGGAGATGAGGAAATGCCAGAACATTTCAAGCAAAATGCCTTCTCTCAGCATGTCCAACTCCAGCAGATTACAATAAATTTTTCAGGAGCTCCTGCCAACTGCAGATTATTAATTCAGTTGTACAACAGACTGTGGAAAACTTAACTGAACAGAGCTTTCCCTCTGCATCTCAACCAAGCTCACAGCTGAATGCTGTGAGACAATCATCACTTGTTCATCACACTCCAACATTTGTTCTTTAAGACAACAATACCTTGCAGCACCCTTAGACCACATTTTTCTGTGGGGATCTGGGTTTTTGGTTGGTTTGGTTTTCATTGTGGTTTTTTTTTCCCCCCTCGGTGCATCATACACTCATTGTGTTGTGCTGGGGGAACTTAGAGGAGCTACCTCAGGTGGTGTCAAGGGATGCAGGATGATGGTCTCAGGTGTGTAGGACCTACAGCCAGATCCCTTCCGTGGCTGCTCCTTGGAGCAATCCGCGTCGTCGTCGTTCTGCACGATGTCACTGCTGTCGCTGTTGTTGGTCTCGTAGTCAGAGGTGGCTTGGGCAGGATCATCTGCAAACACAAATCACAAAGCTTGGGCTGAGAACAGCAAGGGTTCCATGGAAGTCAGCCTGTGACCTTCTGAGCAACAGCAGCAGGAGCTCTGACTCACAATACGTATGGGCTGCTTGGCTGGCTCCGAAGTCGGACAATTTGTCCAAGGGCATTAAAGATTTACCCTGCAGAGTGTAAAAAATGGCAGCAGGGAATGAAGAGAGAAAGAATTCTGAGGACCATTATTTAAGTAAATTGAGGGGAACAGTATCTCCTTTATAATTTAACTCCATAAGCATTTTGTACGTGTTGTGCATATGAAAAAGGAAGGAACATTTGGACATAATAATTATCAAAGACAATTTGTATGGACTCACCTGGGTGTGCTCTCCTTTTGTGACAGACAAGCTCATCTGCCCTTTTAGTGGATAATTACTTAATCTGAGGGAACGAGGTGTTTCTGACAAAGAATTACCTGTTCTGTTCAGGGTGTGTGTAGTAGCATCATTTCTATTTAGTGTCCCATCACCAGCTTCTATTTGGTTGTAGGGTCTGCCACAGCTGAAATGCAGCAAGAAACACACACAATATGAAGACAGTCCTGTGTAAAAGGATTTCCCACTGGCAGTGTGAGATTATGTCATACAGCATAAGTCATGCTCCAGGGTATTTTCTCCAGACAAAATCACAGGAGAGTGATAAAGTTTTATTGGATCTCAGGACAAAAATACAGAAAGATCTTGGATTAACTGCCCACCACCATTAAATTTGTGAATTTGTGTTTACAGCAGTGAACCTGAACCATGTGATTTCTTTAAATATTTTTTTTATTATTCTGTAAGTATACCAGCACAAAATAACCCCCCTAGTTCTATACTACAGCTGCCCTACAAGGATGAATTAAAATTACAAAACTGTGCCAGAGTCTCATACAATCTTGCAGAATTCAGTTAGAACACAGTCATGATCTGGCTGCACTCTTCTTGCCTAAAACCTGAATATGTCCCTTTTAAGGAGGAAAATTCTATTTTATCATTACTTCAGTGACAGCATGTGAAGTACATAAGAACTAATAGGGCAGAGTTTGCTTCATCATTTCCAGAACATAAACACATTTTGGGACAGACCACAATATTAGGGCCTTTTAAAATGACTTGCTGTTCCCTTGCATTAAAAAGCTTTATTCCTTGTGTATAGTTCCCTTTAAACCCTAATTACAACCTGACATTTTAACATTTTCTCTGGTTTAAGTCAGCATTTTGTGGCATATCTTATATATAACTGTCTTCACAAAGCAACTATTACAGAATTATTTGGATTGGTCAAACTTTTTACCAGAACCTTTGCACCATTTCAAGTTCAACATATAAAAATGTCTTATCTCCTGGGCCAGCTAGCTTTTGGCTGGGTCATCCAAACATATCCTGGAGCTGGGTATGCCCTGCAAACATCATAAATTCCTGAAAGACTTCCAGATTAAAATGTTAATCTGTATTCAATGATACCTGTAGTGGATAGCCAAGCAAATAAATCTGGTACCAGTCAGGCTGATAAACAAGATGAAAAAGGTATTAATTTCATTACTACCTACAACAACCTTACATTGATTATTTTCTGACATTTTAAATGCAATTCTTAGTTCCTTTTAATAGAAGGCTTCCAGAAATGAATGCCACTTGTGAAATAACAGTGTTTTGTTGAAGTGGTGATAAAGGCACAGCTTAATAAGACTGCAGCACCTTTATGCTTTATTCCTGTTCTGTAATACAGTTTTAATTTCAAATGAACCTCTCCAAATCCCAATTTTGGTATACCTTTGGAAAACTCTTAAAAGCACTTTAAGTTTCTATTTAGTAATCTAAATCCATCTTAAAAGCCTGTTTGGATCCTACTCCAAACTCCAGTGAGGATGACTCCCCAGGGCAAAGTTGGAGTCTCAATTTTGACTTTCTCACAGCCACTTCCTAGCCTTGCACCCAGCACACTGAGACACATCCAAAATCATGTGACTGAAGGCAGAAACTAAAAAACTATTTCCAAAGATAGTCAAACTGATAACAGCCATGCTCTCTGCTGGCTGGCCACTCGTGCCATGGCCAAAAAAACATCTGGTGAGCAAAGCAAGCTTGGAACTGCACTGGAACAGGCCTGGCAGTTCCAGTGCTTTCCACTGCTCTGAACTGGACACACACAGCCAACTCCAGTAATTTGATTTAGCAACTGATCCCTTTCTGTGAAGACAAGCAGAACAGCTTGCTTTCCAAAATGCTAATTTTGCAAAGCAGGTGTGGTCTGTGTTACCTAATAAAGGGCTACTTTGAAGTCAGAAATTAAACTGTGTTACTGGAGCTCTCAGCAGTAGAAAGAACTCATCTGCAGTTGATTTCTAAAAAAAAAAAAAAAAAAATAAATCCCCACAGTACCTAATCTGACTCTGCCTAGGGAAGACAGGACCCACTCCTCCTGAGAGAAGGCTCAAAATCACAGATTCTTCAGGCACTGCTGGCCCTGGCAGTCAGATTCTTCTATTCAACACCAGGTGCTGCTGTGCAAGCCTTGGCCTGTGACCTAAAGGTGACTGCTCATGTCAAGGGCATGGCTCCCGAAACACAAGCTGTAAACATGAAATCCAGCTTTGGGATCTGCAGGTCATTGACAAAGAATTTATTCAGGAATCAGGCTGTCCACCTGACAGGTGTAAAAGCAGCAAACATGGCAATAAACACAGCCAACAGTCTCCCACTTTAAAAGCATTTTGTAGCACTGATCTACACATTTCCTGAAGTACTATAAACCTGAAAAATCAATATAAACACTGTAATAAATCACAAAAAACTCGTATGTGGGCCAATAGAACATGTTCATGAGACCAGTGTGAAATGATTGCAAGGCATGTCAAATGATCATCTTACCTGCTGCAGATGATGGAGGGGCTGATAACAGGGTCTGACAGGCTAGGTGCACTCTGAGTAGAAGTTAAGACTTTGTGTGGCTTTAGGCCCTGCTTGGTGTCAGTGTCTGTGGGCTCTGGAAATGACACAGAAGATGTTTTGCCAGTAGGACTCGTGGCAGGCGTCCCCTGAATCGGCGAATGGCACGGCGAGGTGAGAGGTGAAATATTTGGAGGGATACCTGGCCAAGGACAAGAGGAGTTGTGTCAATTAACAGAAGTGGCAGATGCTTTTATTAGTTCACTGTGCAGAAATACTCTTCTTGAGATGCACCAGCATAGTCTCCAAAAGCAAAATAGATAAGAGAATTCCCTCCTCCACTCTGAGCCAAGCCCAGGGCTGTCACACAGTGAGGAACTTGCACTGCTGTCAGCCACTTTTACCTGCTGAAGATCTGGCCCAAAACACAAAGCATATTTTCCCTGGTGAGCAGGATGCACTGAGTGGGCAGGCATGAAATGAAAGAGGAGTTTGTTGCTGGTATCAACACGTGCTAGTGACAGAGACACAGCCCCAAACAGGCAGCTCCCAGAGCCATCTGCAGTTTCTCTCTCACCATCTCTAAAACAGGAAGGCTCACACACATTCCCACAAAATTTGGATTGCTACATGTTTGAAGACTAGAAATAAACCAAAAAGAGCAATTTTTAGCAGTCATACATTATACAATACTGCACTTTGGGGCCATTTCTTAAAGATTTTGGCCTTCATCTTCAGCTTGAGTTTATTTATCTGTTTCTGTTGCTCACCGAGGGAGAACTGCAACCATTTCTGCAGCACCTGGTTCTGTACCCCTGAGCTAGAGCACAGAAACTGCCAACATCCCCATGGGCAACACCAGCAAGGTGTAGCTCTCTCTGTCCCTCACTCCACCTGAGCACCACTGCCAAGGTGAAAACATCCAGTGTTTAAACAAAGCGCTGCCTTCTCCTGGAATCCACTTCACCATTCCTAGTCTCACACAAAACAAGACTCAAAGTGCAGAGGAGCAAACTTCATCTCTCTTGAAAGGAAATGCATGGAAATTGAGTTAGCTCCTCTTCTGAAGTTTGCAGGAGCTCAGCCCCAGGTAATTCACCACCTTCACCTTCAAAGCCAAAGGACAGCAAGGCCTTAGGAACTTGAAGGGGTTTTATGTTTGAATTTTACCCTCTATCTAAATGCATTCCAGACACAAAAATTATCTTAAAACAAGGCAATGTGTTGATCTAAATTTTTGAAATATTAACCTTGCAGGATACACATGTACAGTTCCAGTGCTTTTTCCCCTGATAGAAACTTACTATGATAGGAGGCTAAAATATGATTTACTGTTGACAAGCCAAGAGTTTAAAAAAAGAAAAAAATCTGATAGTTACTGTGCTGTAATTTGGAGATCTCCAGCATCTCTGTTTTGATTAAGGGTATTTCTCCAGCAGATGTGGTATGTATTTAGTGTCTTAATTCAATGATTGAAAGTAGGATACAATGCCAGTCTTGAGATCAGAACACTACAGCCCTCAGAGCAATTAAAATGTTATCAGATGGCCATGACATAGGGAAATGGCTTTAAAACACAGGAAACCTCTGTTTCACATCTATGAATTCATTGAGATATCAGCTTTCCATCCAACAAAAATGTGTCTTTAAAAACACTTCACAGTCTGTTAGTTGCACAGGGGATTGAGTTGGATTATTGTCTTTGAGATACAGGTTACCAAGTAACATTCATAACTTGTAGAGGATGCAATACTCGTGGTCTTCCTTCAGCAATGTGAAACAAGTCCTGAGAATTTAAACAGCACTTCTCACAATAATGTCTCTAATCACAGCAAGCTTTCTCCTGCTAGTAGGGATCCAATCTCCTGAAATATTTTTTGTGGTGTGTACTTTGGGTTTTTTTTTTAAGAAAGTAATTTACCAGGGAAGGTAAACACAAATAAAATTACCAGAAAAAAGCAAAACTTTTTTCAACAATCCAACATTTAACAATTTACTGGCAAAAGTGAGAGAAAATGTGTCTTGCTACAGTAAAGATTTTTTCACAATCAAGGTAAGAGAAACATAAAAATACAAAGAGAGTATTTAAGTACATCCATGCACTTAGGTCCTCCAGAACTTCTTCAAATGTGCAGTGTTGAAGATATAAACAGATATAAACCAGTGACTTCAATGTGATGCAAAACTACATATGAAAACACTTGAGTTTTTCTAAAATAGGAAGACATAGCAGTATTTTGAAATGTGAATGTTTTCATGCATAATTAAAGACACATTTAATAAATTAATGTATTTACAGATTTAGCTAGATCAACTTCTACTAATGATAATTGTATATTGCCAATGGAGCTAATACATAAAAGTCTAAATTGTATTTACTAGTGCAAATTGAGAGAACTATTTAGCTGGAACATGAAAACAAACCATAACTAAAAATGATTACAAATAGTCTGAAGTATTGCAATATCCATCTGCTACATAAAACACTGATGCAAAATTTCTATTTGCATCCCTAGGAATTGCTCATGATGGAATGGAGATCTCCCTCCACCATGGGGGTGCTCTTGTCTTTGGGCAAGAGATGATTATTAACACTTTCTGAAAGCAGAAATTGCTCAACGTAAAACTGACTGGTGGGCTTGATAATTGCTGTTTTACAAGTACAAGATATTATACACCCACTCCCCTCCCTCTGAATTCACTGAGATAATCTCTGAAAGTCACAAGTCAAATGTTTATTTTGTTCTAAAGCAAATTCCTGGATTCTTGTTACTATGTCTCCATTATTTTCCAGGTTAAAGTGACCAATCAATACAGAATAACACCTTGTTAATGACTGATAAAGTGATTGGCAAGAAAGCTCCTGACCAATGGGAGTCTGAAACACTGTACAAAAAAGTGAATAAAGCATGGGCTGTTTCCCCCATGAAGAAAGCAGAGCCCATGTGATTTGCTGCCAGAGGCAGGCCAGGCTCAGAGCTGGGGGTGCCACTCACCTTGGCGGCTCTGCCGTTTGGCATTCAGGTGGTTGGTGGAGGACACGGCGTAGGAGGTGGAGAAGGACCTGCTCTTGGTGATTGTCATCAGGATGGAGCTGTTCCAGGAGTCAGAGCTGCCAAAGCAGAGCACAAACAAGCAACGTTCAGTGCAGGAAAAAGCCTCCTTCGTGGCAGGTGTTATCAAGTGAGGAGCTGCAGCAAGGAGTTCGTGATACTGAGATAGCTCAAAATCTGGTGAGGGAAATGACATCCATGGGTTGGCTGAAGTGGTGGTTGTGAGGCACTCAGTACCACCTTCAGCAAAAATATTTACAATGCAGCCAGTCCAGAGCTGCACTTCCCTCAGTGCTGAGACTGATTTGCCTTATTTGTACAAAGATGCCTTCATTATACTGCTCTGACAGCACAAAGAGCCTCCAAAGCTGGCTTGAAATAAGTTAAATTTATGTTCTCCTTTAACACCTCCTTAAGAGAGCCAGAAGTGACACAAGTTCAAAGCAGAACTGGAAACCCAGTCTCCTCTGCTGCTGGTGCCACAGCAGGCACACAACCACCCTCGGGGCACTGGAGGAGCTCCTCAGGAGGCTGGGGAGGACTGGGAGCATCCTGCATGGCTGTGGCTAGTGGTGTGCCTCTTCATGCTGCATCCCCCAGAAATGCCCCTCTCAGACCCTGCAGCCATCAGTGCCAGAGAACTGTGCTGAAGGAATCTGGGTGCACGTGTCCTTGTGTGTGGGGAGCAGATGGGAGTCCCCTGCAGCAGCAGGGGTTCATGCTTTTAGCCTTTGGGAGGTAATTGTATGCCAGAAGAGACCAAAATCTTCTGCACAGCAAGAAAACTGCATTTATAATCACTTTCCTGAATGAAACCCATCGAGTGTCAGCTTCTTGCAGGGATGCAGCACTGGCTCTTATCAAGATGTGAGCTCTCTGGACAGGTCTGCCAGGCAGCCCAGGCTCCACACTTCCCCTCACAGCCTCACATTCAAGTGATGAGATGACACTCAATGCTGAAGACAGACTTTTAAAGTAGCATAGCTCCAGCTGAGCTTGAAAAAAGAATCAACTTGAAGGATAAAAAAAACATTCTGAAAGAAAAAAAGCATGTGGTGCTGTGTTACCTCTGCAAACATCTTGTTTTGGAATAGTAAATACTACCTACAAAAATACTTGCTGGCTGTCTTCATGGGCCCAAAGTCTTACAATCTGTGATGAAGTGAAGCAAAGACAGAATACAGATGTTTAAAAAAAAAAAAGTTTTGCTTTGTTTTTTTCATTGTTGTGAAGAATTTAACACACTGGCCCACTGTAGAGTAAAATAACCCAAATGAACCAAACCAAACCAAAAATCTCTGACCCACATTCTTTGAGTTCCTACAGAAGAATCACTTGATATAAAAGTGGGTGAGGGAAAGAATGTGGGAGCTCTATTATTTTTCCAGTATAATGTCTACCCAGTTCAATGACATGTTGGAAGAATACAGAATTACTAATCTCAAACTATGGGGGATTTCTGCAAATATGTGACTAGAGAAATCCAGAAGTCATGTCCCACATTGTGAGGAACAAGTTGCATGTTTTGTAACTAGAGAATGTGCCACAGGGCAATTCCAGTGTCAGCCTCTCTCCTACTGCTCAACTTATGAAATGTTTCTTTCTCTGTGAGCAGTGGAGCGCTTGAATTTGGTACAGGGGAAGTGGCAGATAACCAAGATATGTTTTTTTCTCTTCAGCTCCAAATTCTTCTCCTTGAAAGCAGATCTCTCTTGGTCTGCCAAAATTTTTAAAGCTAGACTTATAGGATTCCTTTTCCCCCTTTCTGGAATACACGTTGTTTCTCCTACTGTGAAAGAAGTAGTGCAAACAGTAGGCTGGGAGGCTTGACAGAGCTATAATTACACCACTGGCTATGACATTAAACATAGGAAGAATTGATAGCCTGCTTAGCTGGCTCCTCATGCAGAGTTATATAACAACCACAGGAAAGGACCAACAATAATATTTAATTGCTCTCCCTCTCCCTCTGATTCCCATCTTGGGACACTTAGACACTACGTGAGAGTGGGATCAACACCATAAATCAAATGCACCCCAGGAACCACAGGTCTGTGAGTGGAGAACGTTTGCATTTGGTTACAGCTTCCTTTTATTTACTTTTACTGAGGCAGATGGGACTTCTCACAAAGGGAACTTTGGCAAAGCACGTGTTTGTCTTGCATGAGGCTTTCAGTGTCTCTGCAGGCTGCCTTGAGCACCTCCACACCCCGCGTGGCAGCCTCACCCACAGGACAGATTTGGGTATCTGAAGAAAGGCCAGCCTTGGAAGCAAGCTGCTCCTTGGGGCTGCATTCCCCCAATCCATCCAACAGCCATCACTGGTGATGTTGGGCCTTCCAAGGTCCTGTCCTCTTCCCCACTACCAGCACCAAATTTGGAATTTCAGAAAAGCTCATGAGTCTTCTGATGTCCCAGCTCTGAACTCTCTTCTTGAACGTAGTGCTTTCATTCTGATCTTCCTTCCCCAGTGTCTCCACACTCCTTCATCCACCAGCTCCCTTGCTGAGGCAGGGAGGGGACCTGAACTTTATTCTCACAAGGTGGTACCACAACTGGTTCTCCACCTTCCTTTGAAGGCTCTGCTCCTCTCTGACTAGAACAGAAAAGCATTGACAGAGCCAGAAGGGAGGAAATCCTGTTGTAATGACACGATGTGGAGCTGGTACAACTTTTACTACACCCTCTGCACATTCCCCAAACAAGCTGGCTGCTGGCTCTAAGCAGCTGAGCAGACACAACTCTCTCCATTTCATAGGGGGACCACGTGCTCCATGATCCCAGCTCAGGGATCAGACCCTGAGAAGAATGGGAGATGGAGAAGTTCTTTAGGAACTGCTTTAATGACAGGACCACATCAGTAGGTGTGTTCTTAGAAATGGCTGGGTTAATTGCTGCAGTTTTTCTTGGCTGGGCAATAACCACATAGGCAACCCTTGCATATAATGAAAACTTTAACCAGATATTTTTGCCTTTCTTCCAATTTTATTGGGCAGTTCTGCACTTCATTAACATAAATAGATTTTTTTAAAATTTATTTTCTGCCCAAAATTATGAATAATTTTGTCATAATCTGACAAAAAATGGGAACGCTGCTTCTTTGTCAAATCAATTTAAAGAAACAGGAAGAAGTAATTCTAACAGAGTTCACAGCCAGCATTTCTGAATGCATTTTGAACACAGAACCAAAGAAATCTCCCCGAAGAGAAAGGTAAAAGAGAGAGGAGGCCATTTGTAACCTGGATGAAGAAGACTCGTGAGGTTTGATGCTGGCACTGCGGTCCCTCCTCACTGGAGCTGGCTCCAGGGTGGGCAGTCCTGTGGCTGATGTTGTGGTGGTCCAGGTTGAGGACACTCGTCTCAGCAGTCCTGGAGGCAAACTCCTGCGTAAGCGCTGCGGAGAAAGCAGGGCCTGACAGTTGGTACAGGCTGCAAAACCTCTGCACGTGCACAAATAAACATTCCCATTGGCTTCATCCTGTCTGACAACACCTTTCAATCCGGGCTCTCCCAGGGATTATTCATTTCAAACACAGCCAATGCCTTCAATGCT
>JANIJU010003063.1:70268670-70285047 GCA_025504685.1 Leucosticte australis | reverse complement strand
TATCTATCTATATCTATATCTATATCTATATCTATATCTATATCTATATCTATATCTATATCTATATCTATATCTATCTATATCTATCTCTATATCCATATCTATATCTATATCTATCCACAGCCCCACAGCCACAGATATTCAACACCTGATGTGGCCAAAGGTACTTAAGCTAAGTTAGCAAGGCCATAAAGGTGATGGAAGCATCTGTCATGAAAGGAAAGGCTGAGGGAGTTGGAATTGCTCAGTCTAAAGAAGAGAAGCATGTATCAGGGCTGGCAGATCTGACCAGTGCACACAATAGCTAAAGGGAGGGTGTAAAGAAGAAGGCTCTTTCCAGGGGTGCCCAGTAGAGCAAGAACTGAAGTACAAGGAATTTAATTAAATGCAGAAAAATATTTTTTTTACTGTGAGGAGGGCTGAACACAGAGAAGTTGCCTGAAGAAGCCGTGAAATCATTCATGGAGATACTCAAAAAACCCAACTGGACATCCTCCTGAGCAACCTGATCTAGGGTGAACCTAGAGAAACTTTCTCCTCACTGAGCTGAGGGATAGGACTGGACTAGACAATTTCCAGATGCACTTTCAACCTCAACTACTCTGATTTAAACTGTCATGAATCCTCAGAATCAGAGATTCAAGCCAAGAAAGGCTGTAAGAAAAATAAGGCAGGGGAGCTCCAACTTTTTTCCCTGCCATATCTACCCAACTCACTAGAATAAGACTTTCATGCTCTGGGATATGATGTCTCAAAAAGCTTAGAGGAAACATCACTGTTTACAGCAGATTTTTCTTGACCACCCTGAACTTTTTTCACCTGACTCCTCCATTTCTCCAAATAACAGGATTCACATGTTTTTTTTCAAATTTTTGAAGGCAAAGATAATAAAGGATCTTTTTTGGAGCTAGATTTGCTGTTGCAGATCCTATAATTTTGTGAGCTGTTTCTCTTGTGAAGTGTTTATAGTTAAGAACTAAAATAAATATATCTGCAATGGAGAGCTTGGACTTTGCCAGAAGGTTAAGAAATATGAGATGGAAGCCACCTGTGGTTCTGAAGCTCAAAGTTGCAGATAAATATGTTAACACATTATCTCCTTACACAAAATGCTCATTGTCAGATGGTGAAGGTGAAGGTCCTAAATCTGCTTTTAGACACTTTAAACAAAGACATGCAAACTATTTATTTTATGAACCATAATACATTTAGGTCAATGAATTCTTCAATCAAATTAGTTCTCTGTAGCATAAACTCATTTCTTCATCCTTCATTTCTCTTCTCCTCACAGGGTATTATGCAACAGCAAACTTGTATCTGCTCCCTGTGTGTGCTCAAGTGATAGCAGTGCTCTTCCACTTAACTCTTCCCCTCAGAGCCTGGGGTACAGCCATTATAGATATGGTCACTAAAATAAACTGGGAAATGTGCTTAAAAACCTGTGAGCATCCATTTTGTACATACAGCTGCTAAACAGGCAAATAGGGTGGCAATTATCATCACACTAAGCTGTAATAAAAGAATCACGAGCGTTGCAATTCAGATGCCTGGAAATGCTGGAATGAATGATTGGCTGTGCCATTTAAACTGTAAAAACATAAAAGCATTTGCCTGTGCAATGTACTCTGCCTGTATTTAATTTTACAAGGGAGGCTGCATTACAAAAGCATTTTGGTTTAGTTTCAGAAATGAAATGTAAGCCTTGCAGGACAGCTAATTAGCAACAAACCTACAATTCACACTGCTTCAAAAGTGATGTGCTCTTTTTAGCTGTTCACTTGCTAAGTGTGGGTGGTTAACACCGGTTATTTCCTGCCTGATCCCTGAGCATTCATAAAGCCATTTTTCAAGGCAGTATTACATTTATATTTATGGTTCTGTTTTCTTTTTCTTCTCAAGACAACTTCTATGAGCTCACAGTATTTGTCATACTAATGACTGTGATGTTTTTGTCAGTTTGTGGGGTGTACAACAGTTTAGACTTGAGCCAAAGCACCTGAAGGTCACCAATAGAAACTTTTTCATTGACTTCTGTAGAGGACACAGTCTCAAGCTACGTCAGGGAAGGTACAGGTCGGATATTAGGAAGAAATTTTTCACCTAAAGAATAATAAAGTACTGGAATGCTCTTCCCAGGGAGGTGGTGGAATCACCATCTCTGGATGGGTTTAAAAAAAGCTTGGACATGGCACTTGGTGCTATAGTCTAGGTGAGGTGTTAATGCGTGTGGGGCAGGGGTTGGACTCAATGATCTTAGAGGTCTCTTCCAGCCCCATTATTCTGTGATTCTGTAGTTTCATCTTTCTAATTAAGGGAAGGAAGAAGAGATGGCAATTCACACAAAAAGCCCAGTGACACTGACAGCCCAATGACATCCCTTCAGGGAGAGGCAGGCTCCAGCACTCACCTTGGGAATTGCCAGTTTCTCTCCCTTCTCCGGACATTCCTCCGAGTCGGAGCAGGTGTAGTTCTCACTGAAGGACACCAAGGGATTCACCCTGGGCTTGTGGATGGCCTGGAAGGTCAGCTGAGTGTTGAGCAGGTTGCTCACTGTCCTCAGGGACGTGCAGACGTTGGGGGGCAGCGAAGGATCAGCCAGGAGGTCTGTGATGAGCCCGTGTGCCTCTCCCATGACAGCGATGTCCACCGTGATGCTGGTGCCAGAAGACTGAAGAAGAGAGAAATAATACAGGTGAGACAGCAGCAGTGAACAGCCTGCTGGGCACTGCCTCAAGCTGTGGTGAACTCTTCACAGCTTCTGCTAAAGCATCTGCAGGTGGAAAAATAAAAACATGAAATAATTCTTTAAATACAGAGAGGAACGCTGAATAGATCGATCATCGGTCTGCAAAGACTTTGGAATTCCATCATATCTGATTTCACAGCTTCCACCATCTGCAGCTGACTCAGCCCATCTGAATAAATTGTTCAGGCTCCCTGTGGAGACATGGGCAATAGCCAGGGCCTATTTGCACAGTTTGGAGACATGGCTTGGGATGGGAGGAGACTCTCCTGAGGGATGCCTGAGTGCTAACTACAGAACCACTCACCTAGAACAATTAATGTTCAGTGCTTAGGCCTAGATGAATGAAATTAATCCCAATCATATACTGAGATTTGTAAAATATCTCCATGCAACCAAATTATAGTATTCTGGTATGGTAGCAACAACATTCTTCTCCAGCAATTGCAATTGGGCAGCTATACCAAAACTGAAATGGAGTAAAAAGTGGATTTTTTTAAAACCTAAAATTGTCAAGTCTGTGAACTGACAGCTATACAGTACAATTGCAAAGGTCTGAGGATGTTTAAATTCTAATAAAGAACAGTGAGACTTGGATGCACACAGAAGTAAAACACCTAAAAAGGCAGAAGGCACATGGAATTCCAATGCAGAAGTGACACTGCAGTCCCACTAGCTGGTGAACTAAAGCCCTCCATAAATTCTGCATGGAATTGCAGTTTCAGGGCACTCCAAGAGTGACCATTTTCCCTTTGTTGTGTCTCTGACACAACAGCTCAGTCCTGCTGCTAGTGTTTGAGGCATAGCAGGTGTACGTGCAGTTTCCCAGAGAGACCATTGCAGCAGATTTTGTGCTAATTTGCTTTCATGTATTTCTTAGAAAAAGCTAAAATACATAGTTTGCTAAATGGGGAAGTTATGTCTGTGAAAAGAATGTAGAAGTGACTTGGAGTGGCAAGCAAAGAGCATGGAGAATTGGTCAGGCTGAGGAAGAGAGTGCTTAAACCCCAGCCAGGAATGACTCATGACAGCATTCATGGACCTCAAAACACAAAGAGCAGAGTAACACAACTTGACACTGCTTCGTTCTCAGAAAAGGCTTTACAGGCAATAAAAAAGCATTTCTGAGGAAAGTGATTTATTAGTTAAGTATAGCTAAACCTCTTCCCTCTGTCTTCCCAGTTGCATAACGTGGACATCAGGCCCTTGGCCAACAGATGTTTCACTCCACTGATCCCTTCTCATGTCCTGCTTCTTGCTAAGACTGAGGTAAGCTGCAGGGCCAGAAGATAGGCTTCCTCACTCACCATCCTCTCCTGCAGCCAGCAAACCAACCAGCCTCTTCCCACATTTCTTTGCCATGCTATGAAATCACATAAACCAGAAACTGCTCAATCTACTGGAGTGCTTTTTCATCCTACTTATAAAAAAAAATATTAATGCCTGAATTTAACTTAATGGCTCTTTCATTGCTTTACATCTCAGGAGTGCATGCACAAGATGCTAAAGAAAGTTCTTAAATTAAAGGACCAGGCTTCGGATGTGAGTAATTAATTATCTATTTTAACCTCTGCTATGGCAAATGGACCAAAGGGGAGTGAGGCAGAATACATCACTCAAAATGTGATAGAAGCCTCATATTTTCAGCAAAACTGTGTCATCCACTGCTTGAAATTCTATTAAGCCTGGAGTAGTTGACAATCAGAGGCAGAGATTAATACTTCTGTGAAGTAAACAAGTCTGACTCAGTGGCTATAAGCAGAGGTTCTGTACAGCAGTACTGATATTTTGCACAGCAGCCAGCATTGCTCTCCGTGATTAGGACCAAGTGGGGAGAGGGAGAGCCCTTCTCCATGGGGGATTTCTGCCACAGGGTCTCCAGCTCCCTGTGCTGTCATGTGTGTTGGTGACCCCTGCCTTAACTCTGAGACCCAGCAGATTTGTCCCAATCAAATGCCAGGCTGAGATGAGTCCTGTGAGTCCAGAAGTAGGAGTGGTTCATCTGTCTCAGGGACAATTTAGAGCATGATCAGACTAGTCTGACTAGGTACAATTACAGGTTTTTAATATATTGTTTTCAAAAAATTATTACAAACTGAATGCATGAGAACATTTAAAAATAATTTACTTTTCAGAGTCTGTACTAACAACCAGTGAAGGACTGCATATGCTTTGCAGACCATTACTCAGAAAGCAGATGACAATGTGTTTCCCTAAAGGGCAAGGAAATCTGGAATTTAGTGCAAATCCCTGTGATGATGTGAAAGCAAGAGAGGAAACTGCTGAAAATTTGAGAATAATGCAATCACATACATGCATATGTATTGTATATATGCACATGCACACAGATATATATGCAGGGGGTCTTCTTTTAGGGTAAAAGTGCAGACAAAATCCATGCTCAGTCTCCAAGTTGTTTTCTACTAAGTGCATAGCCTCTGCATGAACTGATTTGGATTCTTTGGATCTGGATTCTTTCCAAAGCACTTTACTCATTGAAGCTCCAAGGTCGGAGACTCAGGAATTGTGGCACGAACAACGTTTGCAAACACTAACAAACAGCTAATTTGATAAAACAAAACAAAACAACGAGGAGCTAAGATAAGGTGAACTTAATTTCACAATGGTCAGTGTTCATTTGCTCATCTGTGCCAGTAACTGTGAACGCAGTTCCCTGCCATGACTTTTGGATAAGACTGGCTTGCTGCTCATTTGTGACTTTATTCCAGCCCTGATTTCAGCAATGTCATGCAGTGACTAAAACTGAAATGCTCTGGGGCATGAGAATGAGAAAGCAAACAGGCTGGGAACAAAAGCAAAACTAAACAGGCTCATTTTTAACTAAGATAAGAAGAAAAAATAATTCCTTACAATGCTGAAAAACAGCTGGTTTAGGCCACAGGGCCATCTGGAATTCCTAAGTGGGCCCAAATGCACTTGCTGCATGTTTTGAGGCTTCCTTTTATGTACAGAAATTAAACAAACAAACAAACCTAAAACACACTGCTGCATATGCAGGACCAAACCACAAAAGTAGCATGTCCCAGTATCACACAGCTGATTTTTGTCAGGGCAGGAAACTCTTATATTCATTCAATATGGAAACAGTATCCTGGAAAATTTTAATAACATTTTAGAATTTTTAAGTTTAAATAATTTGTTTTGGAGTTTGCAACATGACTAGAAGAGATCTCTAAATCTGCATAACCTTCACTAGGCTTTTCTGTTACAGTCCACAAAATCCTCTTTGTTTTCTTCTGTTAAATTATATTACGCACAAAACTCTAAGAATAACTTTTTACTCAGTAGAAGGAAAAATGAATTTAGGAAAATAGGAATAACAAATTCCTTGAGCCATAAGACCAGATAGATAAATTTAGGTATGAAGTACATGTGTTGGCTCACCTGGGGAGCAGATTTAACATCCATACACTCAACAGATGCCTTAGCACAAAGAAAAGTCTTCCCCCTCCCCATTCATGTTTTGCATATGATTCTCATCCAGCTTGACTAAAAACCACCACTCTCTGCACCCTACAAAGGGGGTGATTATCATGACAACACAAAACCAGTCAAAACTTATGCAAGGAAAAAAACCAAAAACCAAACCCAAACCAATTATCAAACGCAAACCACAATTCATTTCACACAGCCTTGTGTTAGGGAGAAATAAAATCTTCATTTGCTGTGGCTTGTACAAGGAGAAGCAATGAAGGCAGAGATGTTGGCCTTTCACCACGCTGCACTCAAGAGCACTCTGTAAGCAAAAGAATGGGGGAGGCAAAGAGGAAAAAAAAAAAGCAAAGGAAAGCAGCATCCAGCCTATCTCCAATCTTCACACAATTACCAGCAGCTATAAATCACTATTTGATATGGTTTCCAAGTCACATCATAAATGTTCAGGCCAAGCTGTCTGGAAACAAAATTAAAAGCAAATATAATTCTCCATTATTTTAATGTCCACAGAGCAATTTGAAGGATAAACATCAATTGGCTTCTATGGAAATAATGAATCATTTTAAAGGCGCCACAGACTTAACTACTCCACCTTCCACTGAATGACTAAGGGAAAAAGCCTGCATGCAATTCTTTCACATTTCACTTTTCTCTATTTAAAGCTCGAGAAACGGAATATTTTTATTTTTATTTCTCTCTTATTTTGTACTAGCACAAGTTTTCAGATTTTCTCTTCTTTGGTGAGCAAAGAAGATGTTTATGAGACTCTTTTCTCCAGCTTAATGAAGCACAGCATTCCCACTGCTCTCTGGAGGTCAACCAGCCACAGGCTCTGCAAGACACACTCTCTGGTAGGGCTGAAAATAGCATCTTCTGTTGTCTCATCACATTGATCAAAGAAAACCTTCCCAAGGCATCTATGTAGTCCCTGGCTTTGCTGTTGAGTCTTTAAAGCACCCAGGGCCACATAACCATAAACCAGACACTGAGGCACAGAAGATGAGCCCACAATGAAGGAAACCAAATCTTGCATGAACCATAATGATTTGAGTTTTAATCCTGGTTCCAAGGTGCTGGGGATGGCACCAGCACAGCAAGGCAGAGCTCCCTGAGAGCAATTACCCTGAACCCTGATCTGCAGGGAAGAAAGTGCCATGACTGCCACATGAAGTGTGTCTGTAAGGCCACAGAGATGCCAGAGTCCAAGGATCACAGAGCAGCCAGAGGAAGTGTTCAAAGCAGTTCTGCAACGGCAGATCTGATGAAATGGGTCTCATTAAAGAGTTAAATTTTTTGTCCCGTCCCTGTATTGCAGTGAGCCCTTTCCTGAGCACCCCTGAGCCACAGAGTCAGCAGCAGGCAGCCCAGCCTGGGGCTGGCTGGGCATGGACTGAGCAGCCTCCTGCAGGGCTGGCTCTGTCATCTCACAGTATTTTAAACTACCTCTCTTCTACTACTGCCAGGCAAGGCCACTGATTTGGACCTTCCTCCTGTATCCCACCCCTGGCTAACATAAAATTTCTAGGAAGAAAATAATCTCTGAAACCTGCTCCCATCTGCCACGTTTGTTTGAATCTGCCACAGAGGAGCATGACTACTTTCTTTAGAAAACCAGGATGACAACACCACCATTCTTTAGGAAAGAGGCACTGGTTTGAGAAGGAAATACTTTTCCCCCCTTCTTATAAAACCTGTGGAATGTATCACTGTCTGCAGCAGGCTTTGTCTGGGGAGGCAGCTGCAATCCCCACATCCTGCATCTCCACCTTAGGTGACACCACTCACCCAGCTCACAGTTACAGCTGACTAACTTTCTTCCATTACAGGATCTTTCAGTTCGTGACAGCTTTGTCAGCCAAAGAGCTCAGACTGAAACACACACTGCCAGGTATTTGTCTGGGGTGAATTATTTCAGTGTTTGAGAAAAATTGCTCAGACATTTACAAGGAGACTGCTGGAGTCTTTTATCCATCCTAAAAACTCTTCGTAAACTGATACCACTTAATCTGCAGCAGGCACTGGAGGTGCAGTGAGGCCTTTTGCTTTCCCTGCCCTGATATGTCCAGATTTGGTTGTGAAGTCCCTGGGAAAAATGAAACCTAAGCTGGCCCTGCACGACCTCTGTGGGCTGTCAGAAACCCACCATGGAAGTGGCCTGAGTGTGCTCACCCCCACTCACTGCACAACATTCCAAAGGGCAAAGGATCCCATTCAAGGAACAGAGAACACACCTGAGCTGTTTTGCAGTTTTGGTGCCATCTGTAACTTTCGAGGGAGGCTGTGGGTTCTTGCTTTCAGGTCACCTAGCAGGCTTTTCCAGATTTGGTACACACACACAGAAGGAAAATATCCTCGTGGTCACTAGCAACTGAGCAACAATAAAAAGAAAGATGCAGAAATAATCTCAAGGAGTGGGAGGACTGGATTTGTCCAAGTTCAAGAGCTACAGAGTAGGAAAGTCTGAACGCGTGTGGATGCAAGTACTGGACACAACCCAGTGCAACATAATTAAATCCCTGCCATTTATATCTGACAGAAAGGACCTCACATGAACTAAATCCACTGGTACTGACATCAAGTGGTGCTTAATTTTCCACATTTCCTCCTGCCACAGCTGTGGAGCACAGCTGGGAAGCCTGGAAGGCAGAGGGAAAAGAGTGGCACGGCGTGGCAAGGGGCAGCAGCCACACGTGTGCTCTGCCCTGGGCTCCTTGGGGAATCCCAGTCCAAGTGAAGACACTCAGCCAGTTGGGATGACCTCCTGCAACAGGCATGCCAGGAGGAGGATCCAGGGAAAGCAGCTCCTGGAAGGAGGCGAGAGCACAGGCTGAGCTCCCTGGCTGGGAGCCGCCGGTCACAGCTTGCGAACCTCGTGGAAACTCTGACGCTGGTATTTGATGTTCTCAGCAGAGCCCTGGGGACACAGTCACCCACTTCCAAGGGACTTTCCGTGCTATTTGGCTGCCTAAAAACATTAAAACATCACGACTCTCCAGCCCAAAGAACTACTTGATGATGTAGAGCAGATCACAGAGTCAGTCGCAGTCAGGGTTGATTACTTACAAAGTAGATGGCCCTCCAACCAAACCAGGAACTTTAACAATTATTGCTTTTAATTAAAGCACAGCAGATGGGAAAAATTAAATTCTAAATGGGACTCAAATCTGCTTTGAGTAACGCAGACTGAGGAGAACAATTCTGGGCTTCAGAGGCTGTCCTCAATTGTCTTACATTATTGTTCTCCAATTTGTACATCAGATGGTCACAAATTGGCAGCTGGAAGCTGATAGTTTGTGTTCATCTGCAGAAAACAGTGACAACTGTCTTCAGCCTCAGCTTGAGCTGCAGCAACACAAGTGGGACCCAGCAGGAGTGGGGTGCTGGGTGCACACACAGGGAGGAGAAACCATCTCTTAATACCTGGAGATCCTCCCCGTTTGAGTTTACAGCTCCAACACGCCTGCTCAGCATGGAGAGCTATTTTAATTCCACGGTGAACTAAAACAGAGCAGCCAAATTCACAGCAAGAGTTAAAAAAAGATCCATTGAAAGCAATAATCACTGCTCTGCCTTCTGTGTACTAACTAATCCTCCCACATTTTCGACTTGACAGTCTCAGTTACACCAGAGCAAAGCCAAAGGAGCCACGTTCTGCCATATTTTCTCCTTTTCAAAGCACTTCAGGCTCTTTTGGGATACAACTTGAGAAGCAGCCTCACAATTAGCAGCAAACATGTATGAAAAGAAACCCAGCTAAAGATTCACATCCATCTCAGTCCTTCACTAAGAACTGTTGAAGAGTATGAGGAAGAGAATTATCAAATATCATTAAAAATTTAATGCAAATAAATGCAGTCTCTAAATGAAGACAAAAGATTGGGGGGGTTGGAGTGAAGAGTTGCTACACAGGATGTCAAATATATTTTCAATTACTAAAAAGGAGTTGGCACAGGAGAATAAACTAAAAAAAGAATACCTCATAAGGTTTTAAGAATGAGTGTTGAAAACCAGAATAAGAAAAAATTAGAAACTAGGAAGTAATTATCAGTTGAGCTGTAGATAAAGAGCCTTTAATGTTCAGTCTGTTCTTACTGGAATTCCAGCAGGGATTTGGAAATGACAGCAGGAGCCAGATGTATATCTTGGGCCATGTTTCCCATATGCTGCAGCAGCAGAGCAGAAGGAAGCCATGAAATTCTCCAGTGACCATGAACACTCCTGATATTTAGTGGTCCATTTTTAAGAACAGGCTTTCCCTGAAGCCAAAGGCAGGCAGTGATATTCTGCACCTTCTGAAAAGCATAAAACCTCTGCACATCAAACTCCAGTGAGAGCCTCACTGCTGACAAATTGGTCCAATTTCAACATTTTTTTCTTCTCCATCAGACCTTGTGGTTTGCATTACTTCAGCTCTCCTGACTTTAAGCACTCACACTAATACCAGTTAATAGCCACTGAGTGCTAGAGATGCCTCCTCCTCTTTCTCATGACTTTATGTCACTAATGAACTCCTCTGTGAAAAGAATTAATCATTTTTCTGTAACACTTGGCTTTGGATTCTTTCATTATGACTCATTCCAAAAAAACCCCAGCTGTAGCCCTAGGGACTTGCAGCCCCCAAATCTTTCATCACAGCTGCTGCAGAGCTGTGATTTCTCTAAAGTACAAGCTACTAACATCCAAAGCCATGACCTGCAGAAGTCACATTTAAGCATGCACTAGATGTGAAAATCCCCCACCTCTCCTGGATTATTTATTGGCAGACTCTTCAATGAAGATCAGAACAGAGAGAACCAGTAATTCATATACAAGAAATACAAAACTCTATCCTCTACATGCCTTCTGCGATATTAAAACAATTTTTTTCACTTACCACAGATATAAACTGACAGAGCAGCAAGCCCTGAGGACTGCTTTCAACCTACTTCATCCTTGACCTGCAAGGACCAACTTGAAGACACACAAGGTTAGTTTATACTCTGGGCTTATTTTGCCTTTGCTGTCACAAATGAACCAAAAAAAAAATAAAATTCCCTGCTGAGATAGAAGGTAGACAGCTGATAAGCACAGGTCAATGCCTGCATCAGATGGTCATTTTCAGCCACTACTGTTCTGGCCTTTAATCTACACACTGGATGCTAAGGGCTCTAGGATTTTCTAAGTCAATTCAGCAATCCCTAATTTCTGCCATGCAGCTGGTGACAGATTTGTCTTGTGCATAGTTTTAATCTAAGTAAAGTCTTACTTTCAACTGGTGTCTTTTAGGTTGTGAGCAGTGCTTGACTTGCACTTTAGAAAAAGAAAAAAAAGTAAAATGCATGTAATATTCCTAATTATGACACCCTGGCTGCTTCTCAATTCTAATTAGAGATAGACCCAAGCTGTACTTCTGCATCATTAATATCTCACCCTACTGAACTCTGACTTTCTGGCTCAGGGTCTGCACTATTTTATGAGGGCCAAACACTTCTGTGTTTTTGGAAAGCTTGGATTCAAACTCACATCTAAATATAACAGCACCAGCTTCTCATTTACAAAAGGCAACAGAGCCATAGAGACCAGAAAACAGACACAGATCATGAAGCACTGGTGCTTATGCTGGCAACCACACTAGACAATGATTTCTATCTCCACTGTGAGTTATGTTTTCTGCTTGGATGTGGATATTAAGGAAAAAAAAATAAACTGTGGGTTGCACATGGGGCTTTTTTAAATGTTAAATATCCTTGTGAGGCTGAACTTCAGTAGTTCATCTGAACCTACTGCAGTAATAAATCAGTGATGATGCACCAGAAAGTGCAACAGAAGCACTTACTACCACTGAGTAGGCACACTGCACAGGACCTGGCAGACAGGTTAAAAACCTTAACTGAATTTTTGTAAGGAGTTTGAATTTTTGAAAAAAAATTGAAATTAAAGGTCTTTATTGAATTTTTAGATGAGGAGGTATAGAAAAGAAGTGTCAACACACAAATCTGTTTTACCCTCTAAAATCAAAGACTTGGAAGATACATCCATACAAAGCCTTGACATTTTAGCTCAGAACTGATGCTGTGAATTGGTGCACACAGTATTGGGCTATTTGCTGCTGATGAGATTTACCATCACATGACTCTGCCCCAGAGCTCTCTAACACAGAGCACAGTGTGGTGTCCTCCCAAACGAGAAACAGCAGCTCAGGGATTCAGAGTGCACTGACAACTTCAGGAAAACACAAAAAGTATTTTGTACTGACAGAAAAATTATTGGTTTTGGAATTGCTGGCGACAGGAAGGGCTTATTTTGGCTTTGCTTCAGCAATTTTGGGACAGTTTTATTAAAAGATAGGAACAAGAAACCGCGTCAACTTTTCAAAACTTAAATCTTTAGTTTGAAAATGATGAAATGAAGTTCTTTAGTTATTGTTTTTCAAAAAGGTTATGGCTTCTCTTTGTGAAAAACAGCCTGGTGCCCAGATTTGCATTGTTTTCTGCATTAGACTTCTGCAGAAGCTTAGTGTGTCTCTTGTGGTCAGAGGCTCACAGTTTAATCCTCTATGGATGCCACTTAATTCTACTCCAAGATAATTTCAATATTCAGGTTTGTTAACACTGGTGACCTAAGGCAGGGTGTTGAAGCAAAAGATCCTCCCCAAAGTCAGTTTAAGTTTGAGGGGTTAAGCTCAGAACAGCAAAGATAAAAGAGCAGTTTAATCACAAGAAAACACTTGACTGCACAGCCCTGGCCTTGCTGAAGGAGCAGTCACGTGCAGCTCTCATCACAGAGCTTTGTGTAAGACTTTTGTGAACAAACTGCAACAGACCACAGGCTGCACTGTTTGCCATACGGTGCTCTGGCTGATCAGCTGATGAACCATATGGATTGTGTCTTCCTCATGCTCCAGGATCTTCCTGACTGCTTCCATCTGAGTGCTACCAGTGGCCCCAGATATCCTATTTATCCCATTAAAGTCAAAAAACCAAAGACATAAATTGCTGATCAATTCTCTCTGTACACCCTCCTTCTTCTCCTAATGCATTTGAGAGACTTTTGGCAACAACATTAGGAAACAGCCTTCTCTAGGAAGAAGAATCACTTCATTTAAATGATTTGTTCTTTTAATTACTGTCATTCCTAGCTAACACAGAGCAGAAAATGCATATCAATAATGCTCACTGTGCAACAGGTTGGCATTTTTCCAGGAATCTGAAGACTACCCTTAATCTAAGTAAAAATTCATTTGTATCCATTTCCTCTTTTAATGCAAGCAACAACTGCTGTGGAGAGTAAAGCTGAAGCATTCTGTATGATGCTACAGCAAAATGAAACACCCAACCAAATTAATTTTGCACAATACTTTCATGCACTGACAGATCAAAGAAACATGTTTGGTTTCCCATCAATAAAATCAAGGTGGCACAAGAAGGCAACATGATGAGGACCCATCCTTGTTCTGCCTTTTAGGAAAGATGCCTTCCATTGGGATGGCATTTTTCTGGCATGATATAAACATGTCCTTAAGTCATAACTAAGTATTTAATTATCTAATTCTACACAGAGCCACAGTAATATTCCTCACACACATGTTAACAGCTCTGTTTAAACAAGGGAAGGGGAACTGATTGGAAAGAAATGAATTAACATTTAGTTGGCCTTTTTTTAAACAGAGAGGAAAATGCAAATCAAAGACTGTCTCTAAAGACTGGCTCCATGTCAGGCAGCACAGGTGTGAGCACCACGAAAATCAGACCAGGAGAAGGGGATGGCAGTGAGAACACAACATTCAGACCTAGTCTGAACAGCTCTGCCAGGAGCACAAATACTTCCAAAAACGAGCAGACACCTTGTGCCAGGAGAGTCAGTGCCTCTCTCAGGAGAGGCTGTGAGGCACAGCCACGGTACAGCTGAGCAGAACTCTTCACACAGGCACCATTCTTTACAATCCTGCAGCTTTAGGTGCAGAAAAGCCTTTCCCAGGGATCACCAGATGGCACTACTCTTCCTTCAGATCAGGACTGCAGCTCTGCTGTGCCCACGAAATGCCATCATCAGTTTGGGAGGAAAAAGATCTTAATCCATGTTTTTTTATATACTACCCCAGCAATCTCTCACTGCTCACATTCTTTCCAACGATCTTGCAAATCTTGTACAAACAGAAAAGAAATTACTGCATCTGGGGGAGGTGGAGGGAGCCTCATAACATTTTGAACTGACTCTCATACTAAAATATCCCATAGCAGAAGGATTGCAGAAGTTTCTCTAGGAACACAAAACTCCCCAGCAACACATGCAGTGCTTGTATTAAGAAAGCAGAATTCCTTTTGGAGAATAAGTCAAACACGTAAGGTTAACATACACATGCCCCTCTCTTCTCCCCATGTTCTGTTTCTGTTATCAGAGCTCCTGAAGATGCTAAACTCAACCTGCAATTGTGAAGTATTTTAGCATGAAAGTATTTTCTAAATTTGAGTGAAGTTTATTGCACTTTTTCCCCCAAAAAAGAGCTCTTGAGAGTATCCACGTACAAATAATAATGGCAGAAGGAAAATGAAAGCACATTAAAATGCTAATAAACAAACATCAACTCACATACACACAAAAACCAATGTTTCCATGTGCATGTTAGTGTAAACAGCTTTCTTTCTTTTTGATGTGAATTGCCAAAAGATGCAAAGTATTCACATTTGCATGCCCTCAGCTGGGTACAAGCTGCTGTCAGGCTGGAATACAGCTCATTTGGGATGGAAGGGACACGTTCAAACTGAAGTCTCAGAAGCCTCTGATTCTTGATGAGAGTGATATTTCTTTTTTTTTTTTTGCTAGTTTGCTTTTTGTTTAATCCACCACAGGACTCCTCTGCACTCAAGACCTTACAAATTGAAAAACAGAGGGGCAAATTAATCTTGCAGAGTGACTCCTCTGACTTCACCAGGAGTCACAGCAGAACTGAAGTCTGCCTGCTGTGCTCATGAGCTGGATTCCCTCACAAAACAGATTTTTTGTTTTTCTCTGAGCAGCTCTCCTCCCTAGAAGTTGACAGGCTGTTTCCTGCTCCATGATCTGTGAATCACGACGTGCTCGCTGCTCCCCGGTGAAATTAAATTAGGTATGGGAGCACAGCACGAGCAATAACTTTCCCTGAGATGCCAGCCCTAAAGAAACTCCACATTTTCTTCCCCCAGTTGAAGAATGGAGTTATGAAGGCAGGGTCAAGTTGGTTATTACTCTCCAGACTCTGCAACATCACCCAGTCTGCTCTGAGCCAGTTTAAAATTATTTCTCCACTTCCTAGTCAAGAATATAATGGCACCAGATTTGAAGAGTCCAATAATTCACTATATTTATTTGTGTGCTCTTCTGTGACCACTTCACAGCGTGTGAATTGCAGCAATGCTTCACATGCACAGATACCATGATAAATCACCAGGCCTCAGTGCATGTCATACAGCTGGGAATTTGGTAAGACAAGGGTAAGCAATATTCACACATGGCTTATCAAGCAGGGAAGGGGAGTTTGTGATGCTGCATTTCAAAGTGCCTTTCAACAGCACTTTGTTAAGGAATAAAATATTCACACTTGGAAAGATCATAGGGTTATGTTGCCCCATATTTTTTTTTCCCAGACATGTGGCCCTTGGGAACTTGTACACATCTTTGTCACTGCAGTGTACTCTGAGCAGGGAGGCACCACAGGGGCACATCTGAAAGCTGAAACTTTCAGAAAATAAAACAGTAATAGATTAAAACCTGGTTTGTGAGCTCAGATTATTGCTCATTCTGGAGCCTGTGGTAATCTCAGACAGGTTTAGGGGAGTTTCAGTTTCAAATTGTGATGTAGATGTCAAAACCAGATTATTTAGTCTCCTTTCTGCATCACCAGAGTCCATGGGCTCCAACAAAGGTAGTTTGTGTTTGCTTCAAGGAAAAATAAAAGGTGCTCCCATCTTTCATTCTCAGACAGAAATACATTTAACCTGAGAAACTACTCGAAAGATCATTAATCTGCAAGTAGAAGTCTTCATGCTACCCAAAATTAAGTGTGGCTTTCCCTTCTCCAACATTCCCATGTTCCTTGTGAGCCCTGCAGGTTCCTCCAGGTCCACTTCTCCAAGGTCCACTGAAAATCCAATCATAAGCCAAAATTAAGTGTGGCTTTCCCTTCTCCAACATTCCCATGTTCCCTGAGAGCCCTGCAGGTT
>JANIJU010003063.1:70245344-70268660 GCA_025504685.1 Leucosticte australis | reverse complement strand
CTTTCCCTTCTCCAACATTCCCATGTTCCCTGAGAGCCCTGCAGGTTTCTCCAGGTCCACTTCTCCAAGGCCCACTGAAAATCCAATCATCAGCTCCCTCTCTCCTGGGTTAGCTGCCAGACAAGGGCTGGCATTGGAGTCACAGTGTCAGTGAGAGATTGTTCTGGCCTTCAAACTCTGCCATGTCCCCTGCCCAGCTGCTGTGGAGATGGCTCAAGCACAGCAAAGTAAATTGGTTTAATCTTGTGCATCTGGTACTGAGCTCCCAGTCATCTGTTCGGGGGTATAAAGGGACTGTGTTCCATTTCAATGCATCCATCACATCACAGCCCAGCTCTAGTGATAGAGCCTGAAAACTTCAAATCCTAAACCCTGACAGCTCTTCTCTGCTGATATTTATCAGCATGGTGGACTTGCATGTTTGTTCCACAAGCTACTGAGTCACCTGTGCCTGAGAGACTGTAAATCCCTCTTAGAGCTAAACCCTAAGTCTGTTAATTACCCTAAATTCACACAAGTATTCCTTTGTCGTTCAAAAAGAAACCCACAAAGCCTCTGCGAAGCACAACTGTCTAGAGACTTTCAGTATTTCCACATGAGCCAAATGAACATGAAGCGAAGCCTCCATCTCTGCATCCCTGTCAGGATTCCCAAGGCAGCAGCATCCCACAGAAGGCCCTCTGGGTCCCTGGAAGGTGCAGAGCACTCTTTGCCTACAGAGTGAGCAAAAGCTTTGGACCACTTCTGGGAATGCAAATGAAAGGGATCCACGTGACCCGGGTAATAAAAGGCTCCTGTCTCTTTGCAAAGCATTGAAATGCCATCTGGCAATTTTGTTGACGTCAGCAGGCACAGAAAAACAACCACCACTCCCCCAAAAAAGCAAAAGCCTTGGGCGGGAGGGGGAGGAATGCAGAGTTCCATGGTGTGTGTGTGTGTGTGCTTCAGGCTGGTGCTACTGCAAACCCCAGCCCAGAGCCAGGAATTCTGCACCAGCACTGCAGCAAAATTCACCCCTGGCCTGTGTGTCACCCTGTGAGCAGCCCTGGCAGGCAGGGCTCAGAGATGCTGCCAAGCAGCACACAGGGAGCACCGCATCCTCCTCTCCCACTCTGCCTGCTCACTGCCATGGCTGGAAGTTTGAAGGTGAGGAGTTGATTTCTCAGCATGCACTGCAGGGAAAGGCACAAAACTTCCAGCACTGCAGGCTGGGGAAGATGCACCACTCATGTGGCTGCTTGGGCTGCACTTCTTGCACACTGATCTGGAACCCACTGAAAGAAACTCTGGGCTAGCTTAAATAAAACCTCACAGCAACATTTCATGATGGCAAGGGAGAAAAGACCAAAGATGTACAACAAAAGATGTAAAACAAACTACACTTCTTTTCCTTTCTTTATACTAAAAATTAGTCTTAAAACTTATTTTTAGACTAAATAAACAAACAGATGTCCAGATCCTGTGGGGATAATATTATAAGCTGCAGGTACTGATTCTAAATTATATTTAATAGAAGGCATATTATTGCTCCTAAGTTACATGCTATTTGGTACAGAAAATTTGCTGCATTTTCATGAAGAATGCCAATATTTTAGGTCAGTAATGTAAGTTACCTTTTCTGTGATGAGCTAAAATAATACTATGAACATGTGTGCATGCAAGGGAAGCAGGCATCTTTTTGTATTAAAGTACATTTTCCTGTTATCAGAGATCTCTTCAGTTACTTCTGATCCCAGTTAACAATTCACATCCAAATGCAGGAAAGGGCAGCAGAGCACTGCTTTAACACCAACTTTAAAAGGATGGAAGCCTCCTCCATGAGGCACATTAAAACCCTGAAAAAAGGAGCTCAGGAGTTGCTTTTAACAAGGGATTAGAAATTTTACAGTAGCTTTGTGACAGAAACACAATCCCTTTAACAGTATTCCTCAAAAAAATGAGAACCACACAGGATGGGTGATGATGAGGAGAGCAGGAGGGAGGGATGAGGCTGCCCTGTCTTCTAGGGCCACATGCTCTCAGCTGTCTCACCAAAATACTGTAAAAAAGTACATTGTAAAGGCTCTAGTGGGTCAAGTTTCCCCTGACTGAATATTCAAACCTGCCTGAAGTAATAGTTCTTTTTCTCTGCCCTGCTCACTGCCCCCCTTCTCCCCCTCCTTTAACACATCTCCTCTTCCTGAATGAAACAGGCATTTTCCTTACAAAACTGCTCTTTGAATTCCTAATCTCTGCCCCAGTGTAATTTTTTACAGCAAGTCAAAGCAGCACTGTGTAAATAACTGCAAGGAGACAGCTCTGCCTGGAAACTGTAAAGTTCTCCTTGCTCACATCTTAAGCTTGAAAGCTTATGCTCAATTCAATTAACAAAATTTATGGGTAATTCCACAGTTTCTTCCCAATTCCTTATGTTCTCAGGCAGCCAACCCAGAAATGAACAAAATCCCTGACAACTGACTACTTTCTGCTAGCACATGGGCAATTATGCAGAAAGTGTGTATTTAATTGAGTTAGTCGTAAATCTTGACTTAGGAATGAATCAGAGGATGGAGAAGAGAGGCAGCTATTCCCTGCTGCCATTTCAGGTTTAATCACTTCTGCTTAAGGTTTATTTATTGACTCCATCAAATGCATAAACAACAAAAACATCCTTCCCATAATTTTATAGGTATTAGGACTCCACTTGAAAATGTAGGAGAATAAACTTAAAGCTACACACATGACAGGCAAGAGAGATTTTCTGAATTCTCCTCCTGTCTCTCAGGTCTGCATCACATCATGTCTGTTTTCAATATAAACAATTTTCAGAGTTCACAACTGAGTCCCACCCAGTGATTCTGCTTAGAGGACTCTCCAGCAAAGTTCAGCAATAAATAATAAATTTTCATGCCTTCTTTCCCTGGTCCCAGGGCAATATTTCAATGAACTCATGGCAAATACAGCCCCTACACCTAAGTGGTCATCCTGGGGACTGTGTTAGCTCCAAAATCAGCAAGATGCCTCTTCATCCATTCCAGTCACCCACTCAAAGAAAGCTCTCCTCCCTGTGTCTCCATGACAAGTGTGTCTTTTGCTTCCTGAAGCTGCTGCACACCCCAGAGCTCCTCAGCCAAGAAAAGAAATGGCTGTAGAGACATTCCCAGAAAGGCTTACCACCTCCACTCCAATGAACTTTCAGCTTCTCGTTCACATTGTGTCCAGACAGACAGCCAGAAATTCAGGATTGTCAAAGTTATCTGATTTTCAAGGTTTGTGGGGGTTATTCACACACTGCCATCCCCTGTGCATACATTAAACGTGCCTTACTCAGAGGGAGCCCATTGCTTTGGCAACTGTACCTAGTGTGGGAGGAAAGCAGCGCCACTTGCAGATTCTCCTGTACAAATATTTGTTTGTTCTTGCACGGGGAGCATTTCCTAATGCTATTTCCTGTTTTCCAGTTGCTTTGTTCTGCTCTCCAAGCCAGTCATCTCTCTCTCTCTCTCTCTCTCTCTAATCAGTGCTGTCTCTTCCCCTGCTGGGTACTCTGAACATTTCTTTGGGCCAATTTATCTGCTGTTCCAGCTACTTGTGGAGTTCCCACTTGTAGTCAATACTCAGGGCTCAGGAAGTCCCTTGCCCCTTCACTGCCCCCTTTTCTTTTGGAGTTTCTTCCATATTTCAGTCTGGAGACTAGAGCTGAGCAACCTAACCAGCACAGCAGGCTGGCAGGTGACTGCCTGCACTGAAGGACTTCTCTCAACTGAAGTTAAGATGAGCTGAAAGGCTTTTAAAAATATTTCAGGCTCCTGAATTCAATATTGAGTTGTTAATCCAAAAAATTAATACAAACCTGTGGAAACCCAGGGCACTGGGAATATTCCTCTGTCTGCTCTGGGGTGCCCTGACCCCCAGGGCAGCACTGACTCTGACCCTCACTCATGGAGAAAGTTTCCTGGACTTCCAGACAGACTGGAACCCACAAAAGTGTGCAACAGATTATAGAGAGCAGTGTGGGTGTGTCACTGGGTGAGAAATTGAGGGTTTGGGATTTTTAGTTGTGGATGGAAGCAAGGTGGAGGGCACAGGGTGTCATCCTGGGCTTCTTCTTCCTGCTTCTTCTTCCTCCTTCTCCATGGGTTTGGGTGGCATTTTGTAACTGGGCAGAAAAGTCCCCATTGCAGCTCTGTGGGATCAGTTATTGGGTTAAAAGGGAAATAATCCAGGTGTCAGCTCTTAATTGGATAGTTTAGCTGTAAAAGCCCTTGTACCAAGAGACTGTGGCCATTTTGTGCCTTCTAATGAAAAGCTGCAGAACTCACAGCAGTGAGGCTGTTTCACTGATAAGAAATAATAAACACTTGAGTCCCAACATGAACTGCTGTCTCAAGTGCCTTCAATCCAGACCCAGAGAAACCAACATAAATCCAGGGCCATGTATGTGGTCAGGCCACTGGAGATGATTGCTCTGTCCCTGTTTGTGTGCCAGCCCCTTGCTGAGGGCTCTGTTTCCCCATTCACAGCTGATAGTGCAGTAAACACCTCTGGCAGTGGAAAGAATGTGCCCTTGACACAATCCTGGCAGCCACTGCAGGGCCAGCCAGGGAAGGCAGAATAAGGAAATCCCAGCCCTATTGTATTGGCAGGGAAATGTCCCAACAGAGGCAGGAATGATCAATCTGACTCCATGTTCTTAGAAGGCTAATTTATTACTTTATAATAGTATATTATATTAAAGAATGCTCTACTATACTAAGGAGTATAGAAAGGATATTTACTAAATGTTAAAAAAGATAATAATGAAAACTCGTGACTCTTTCCAAAGTCCCAACACAGACTGGCCAAAGAGTGAAAACAACTCACACCAGGATCCAATGAAACAATCTCCAAACACATTCCACATGAACACAACACAGGAGAAACAAATGAGGTAAGAATTGTTTTCCTTTTCTCTGAGGCTTCTCAGCTTCCCAGCAGAAAAATCCTGGGCAAAGGGATTTTTCCAGAGAATGTGAATGCCCCACAGCCCCATGCAATGAGGGCTACAGCTCGTACAAGGTGCCCTTTCATCCTTCCCACGGGTGGAGCTGAGAGCAGAGTGCCCCCCAAGGCTGTGAAAGGGTCCTGTGGAGCCCTCACTGCCTTCCTCTGAAGGATGAGTATCCTCACCTGGGGACACTTCCACAGATTTTACCACAGCAGCATAAATCACAGTCAGGAGCCCAACCAAAGGTTTACAGTGCAGGTGCTATGCTCACATCTTTACAGCCCATTATGGAACAAGAGAATTAAATATTTCCACTAGGCTGAAAGTGCAAAGGTATTAATGTCCTGGGAAGAACAGAAATGACAAAGGCTCCAGATAAAATCTCCGTACTAGGATCAGCAGTGGTAAGAAATTACCACTGATTACATGACAGCCTTGCAAAGTTGTGGATCTCTGAGACAGCATGATCTTACCCTCTCAAAAAAGAGAAAAAAATAGAAACATAGGTTCCCATCAAGCAAATCAAGCAGGTGTTTACTTCAGTACTGTTACTTCATAATGGTATGACCAAATTTGTTTCCCATACCAGGGTGCTTTACTACCTTTACAGCAGCCTTGAGAACCTGAGCAGAGTGTGCACAATGATAATTATGCCGAGAGAATGCACTTCAGCCACGTTCCCTCTATCACCACAAGAAGACAGAAAGGATTTCAAGGGAAATGGGGAACTACAAAAAGCCACGTGCAGACTACAAACTGCAACTGTGCCTACAGCCAAGCATCTCACACACTGGGGCCATTGCAAGTGGAGCTCTGTCAGTGCAGCCAGTGCCAGCTGATGGAGAAAAATGCAGGACTTGCAGCTGAGCTTTGCCATTTACTGCTTTTACTTTCTGACAAAGGGCAGCTAATTCACATCTGTGAACCTGACTTTTTGCTCACCCCTGAGTTCTCTGCTGTGCTGCTGGAATCTGAAAAGTGAGGAATTCTCAGAACTTTGGGCTTGTAAGCTAAAGCTTAGAATTAAACACAGGATTTGATTTGAGACTTTGGAAAAGGCTTCTAAACTTAAGTGTTACAAGTGGATTTATAGTTTAAAGCAGAGACACGTTAAGTAGGAGAAAGTTTAGAGTTCTAGAGTTTAAGATATAAAATACAAGTAGTTACAGAGGTAAACAAGGAGTTTAGAATGTAGCACTGTAGGTTTGTGTGTCATAACATGATTAATTAAGAATCTTACAGTGTAGTATGTCTGTAAGACAAAATATTTAAAGATTAAGTCAAAAACAGAAATATCCTTGTTCGCAATGTTTCATTAATTAATAAATCTTTAAAAACTCTTATAACTAAGGATTTTAAAACCTTCTGAGCTATACTGCTACGATGTGAGCTGAACTCACCCTTCTTGCTTATGCAAAAGATAAGAAAAATAAACTGCATCATCAAAACCAATTCAGAAGCCCCATCTCAAATTCTTTCTAAAATTCCTCACCCTGTGCCATCCAATCTAGCACATACATCATTGTGAAAAGTTTTAAATTTAATTTACTACGGTGTTGAAGTCTTTAGCACGGAGCAATGTGACAGATTTAACCAACACTCATTAAAAATAAAGCAGAATGGAGCAAGCCATAAATAAAATAAAGTGCTGGCAAAGCCTGGAATGCAATGAATACATCTGCACTTACAGCAGTGGCCAAACCATAGTGCTTTATCATAGGAAAGTAGCTTGAAATAACTTTGCAGTGTATTTGATATATGATACTGCTCTTTTAAAACCAAGACTAGAGCAAGCTTGTGAGCTTCAAAGTGAAGCTGTTTCCGGTGGGAGGTTTATTTTGTTCGGAGCCTGACATACTGTAGCTGTGACACTGAGCAGAGTTGCAATGTCAGGGTTCACAGAGTTCACCCACACTCCAAAGGCAGGCAAGCACATCAGCCTGACAGCAAAAACTGTCACAGGTGGGGGGTTCTTCCAAAGTTTCATTTCCCAAGCAGGTTATCTCACACAGATTGCACACAACACCCCCTACTCAAATCCCAGCACAGAATGCGGCCTGAAGTGAGTGTTTGAATTTCTTTCTGTCTGGTGTATAATAAATCCAATTCATGTCAGGCAGGTTTGGCACTAAGCTATGTATTTGCACATTTCTGTTGGCTTAAGTCACACTTTCTGTTAGGAAAGCTGCTCAGAAAGGTTTATTTCCTCCGCTCTTATAAATTGTTGGCATAAACAGCCATTCAAAAATTTAACCTCAGTTACTTGGCATGCTAATGGTTTACACTGAAACCCACAAACCTGGGCTTCTTGTTAAAATCTGTGTGTGAATTTAAGTGCATTAACTTTCAAAATATTTAAATTCAATGTAAGAGAATAAGAAGGGGGTGGAAGACATCTGCCAGCAGCAGCGCTCACTTCCACTGCTGTCTGACTGGAGAGTGACACAGGAGAACCCACACAGATCAATCCTGAACCGGCAGAAAGAAGAGACAGGGAGGTAGCATGGTAGCATCTTTTTTTTTTTTTTCAAATTTTGCTCTTTCCTTTCTATACAGTTTCATCTGCAAAGCAGTGTGTCCCCTCTCAGCATTATCTCCTTCTCAGTCTTGGTTCCTTTCTAATTCAGTGGGAGGAGTGGGAGAGGGATTTGGTTGTTTTTTGGGGTTTTTTTTTTTAGTTTTTTGTATCTGGGAAGGTCAGCAAAGAGCTTAAATGTTCTAAAAACCAAGCTACACAGCAGCTTCAAAAAGAAGTGCAGTCAGTCAGATGGAACAAAAGGTTTGGTATGAAGCACAGAGTACTTGGGCAGTGGCACAGATTCACCTGGGTCGTGCCTGAGGGTGCCACACTATCCCCAGTCAGAGAGTGAAGGCTTGAATAAAACATGCACTCAGACACTGACTCATGCACATCCAGGCACACAGACTCTTTGGCACTTGTCCCCCTCTGTAATAATACAGGGAAAAAAGAATCCAAACAACTATCCCAGGGAAAATGATTTTGTGCTTCACAAATTCTGTTACAGAAAGGGGATTTATGTACAAGCAAAGTGTTTGTGTGTGCAGCTGGAACTGAGCTTTTGGAGACAGGTACTGCAGCCTTGACTAAGTCTTTTGTGTCTCCATTTACCTAAAACTTGATTAGCACACCGACATGTAAAACACAGACACTTTCCAAAAAGGGCTGCAGCACATCTCTACCACGGGAAAAGGAGCAGTGCCAGAACATCATACCATTCCTACTTTGCTAAAAACTCAGCAGCTCTGGTCAGTTAGCAGATCTTGGAATGATTTTCCTGACATCTTGCTACGTCATCTGAGCCTGGTAAATGAAAGGCAGCTTTCTTTCTGCTCCCACAGCTTCATCCCTGCTGAACACCCTGCAGCTGGCTACGGGGGCAGCGCTGGGAAGAGTTTATGGGTAGGATTAAATCTGGCTCCCTCCTTCAGAAGGCTTTTTGTATGCATGCAAGAGAGAGCAGAAGGAGAAGACAGAGCTGGGCCAGGAGCATCACTCCTTTCTTGTTAAAATCTGTGTGTGAGCTGAGCTGGGTGTTTGGGGGGGGCTCAGGCAGCAGCTGGCACCACAGCAGAGCAGGGAAGCAATCTGCCCCCTGTCCTTTCCTACACAGGGTATTTAGGGATGTGCAGTTTCCTCACAGCTGTGTTGGGATGGGTGTTTTGTTTGCTTCTGAGACAGAATTTGGTCTGTCTTTTATGAACTATATCCACCATCCATGTATTCCTCACATGTGTGCTGCTAATCCTTTTCCAGGTGTCTCATATGCAAAGGAGGGAAAAATGAAAACACAAAAGGCAAGTAAATAGCTGAGCAGGTAGAGATCATCAAGTCCACTGACACTTGGCATAAAACAGATGCTGAATGCCTTAACAGTGATGCTTATGGAGTGATGCAGTGACGTACAGGGACACCAAAGCTAAGCAGGGAAGAGCCCTTCATTGCTGGAAGGAGGGAAGCCAGGTGAGCTGAGAAATTGGGTATGTTATTGAGGAGCTCTGATTCAGGCTGAACTGCTCCCAGCACCAAAGCCAATTCACTTGTGTCTGCACAAGTGTACTGTCAAAATCAATACTTCCCAAAACAGGTTGGGTTTGCTAAGTCAGGAAGGAAACAACAGTGCCACGCTACAAGAACCCTTTAATCTTAAAATTAAGAGTGTGCCAGCTCAGTCCAAAAGCATTTGTTTTGCACCCTCTGCCTACATTCTTTAGTTGCATTCACTGTAAAACTTTACACTGTTTGGAGCTCTTTAATAAAAAAATAACCCTAAAACTCCATCAACCCACACCCCAAAACTCAAGTAGTGACTAGTCATGGTCATTTTTAAGCTGAGGAAATCAGAAATGAAGAGGTTAAAACAGAGGCAAAGAAAAGGATCCTTCTATACTGCATCTATTCCATTCAGGAAACCTTTCCAAAGTCCCCTGCTACCTCCCCCCAAAACCAGCACACCCCACAACAACAGTGTATGTCTAAGAATTCAGAGCCTCCATCAGACCACAACTTCTCTTGGAAAGCAGTTAAAAAATATTTTGCTCCTATTTCTAATAAAATAATTTAGATAAGACTTGGACTGTATCCAATAATGGACTCCCGTGGAGTCCAGCAGCATTTAAGCAGCACAAAAGATATTATCTGCTTTGAAATCTGTTTTGTCTCTTTGCTGGGGTCACATGTTCCTTTTGTTCTTTTTAATGCAATGTAATTTTACAAATTTTATCAGAAAACAGAGGGAGGGAAGGTGATCTAATTTCAGTGGGAATGTCAGAGGAAATTTGTGCCTACTGGAGCAGCAAGTAATGATATGTCTGTATCAAAGGAAAGAAATTTATTCTTTTAGTTGTCCCCCTGCTGGGAAGTGCCTAACTTCTTCCCAAAGATCCTGTTCTTTAATTCATGCATTTTACATGAATGCTACCGTGTATGTTATTAATTTTACATTAAATCTAGGAAGTAATTAAGACAATAATTACAAATATGTGCTAATCCACAATTAATGAGCACCCTTGAAGTACTGTATGCTCCCACATATGTCAAACTGCCATACACAGCAGCTAAAAAAATTACCCAAATGGGCTCACATGTCAACTAGGTATCCTTGGCTGGAAATACCAGTTACTTATGACAGAGCAATAAATACAAATTATCTGGCATATCACCTTCTCTGCTTATGAACTGGCAGCATTTTAGCAAAATAAAGTTCATCATGTGGTACCTGCCTTCCTACCACCCCCCAGATACCTTCTCCTGAAACAGCTGAAGCTTCTGGGCCACTCTCAGCCAAGGCTGACAGCAAAATGAAAGCCAAAAATGTTTAAACTCTGGCCAAACTTCTTTAGATGACCACCAGTTTTCATGAGGGGTGATGCTTGCTATGGCCTCAGAAGCAGAGAGGGAATGGCTTCAATATGAGGTCAGTGGTCACCCCCCCTCTGCTGTCCTGCCCTTTGTGGATCTCCAGTGGTGACAGGGATTAGGGATCTGGGGTGGATATAGGATGTGAAGCATAAATTACTGACTAATTAGGTTGAATTAGAGTTTTGCCTGTAGAGCAGCCCATTTAAGCTGTAACTGTGAGCCATGGGAACCTAAATGATGGCATTTACCAGAGGAGCACTGCCTAGCTCATCTCCTTCATCAGTCCTTTGTGCCCCAGAGGGGAGCAGCTGCTCTTTCCTAGGATTTATACTTTCTGCCTTTCCTTTTAAAAGGTAATAACGTTATTCAATCCACAGAAAATAAATCACTTAAAGAAAGAAATCCAAGAAATCATTACTCCTCTGAAAACTCCTCAAACTTGGACAGAAGTCCTGCAGATTGCTGAAGAGCCAGGAGAGCTGCAGCTGCAGACCTACATGCACTTCTCCACAAGACTGATTAACAGGGAACAAGCAAAAAAATAAGAACTGGTTTCAAAATCCAATAGTGCAGACATGTTTCATACTCAGGAAGTAATTTCCAAAGCTGAAAATACAGGCTCTGCAATGGTGCTGCTTTCTCCAAGGCCAGTCCTGGAACAAAACAGCCCAGCACACACACCAAACCTCTAATTTGTTCTCCAGAGCACATTTTCCTGATAGATCAGATCCAAATAACAGCAGCTAGAATTTTTGTAACAAAGACATGATACATTTCCTCATGCTTTAATTTTTTTTGCATTATATAAGACAGCTTTTTAAATGCAGCAGACACCCACCTCCCTCCTACCTCCCCATACAGTCTGTCCATATACCTATGAAAAATATATTATTTAAACATTACTCAGAAAAAAATGCAAATCTAAAGAAATTACATCTTGAGAGAAGAACAGGGAAAAAAAAGCTGCTCCCAACTGCTAGATTTGTCCCACAGAATGTGATCACCTTTGCACCTGAGAAAGGATGTGAGATCCCATCCCTTTATGTGTATTATGGGCTGTCCCAAGGTTAACTTATTCCACATCAGAAGCCTCAAATGCTGCCACTCTGAGCTGAGCCTTTGGCAGAAATGCCTTGGAGAGCCTCTGCCAAAAGCAGGACTTTGTGTCAGCACCACCAGCTCCCAGAGCAGCAAACACAGTTTGGTGGGAAACACTTCCCAAGGCAGAACCTGCTTTGGGTAAAAAGGCATTACAATTATTGGAGTTCAGTCATCCTTTCTGCCATTCAGCTGACACCTGAAAGTGTTCCTTGCCCTCCCTTTAAACACCAGATTTTGAAAAGAAAGCACATCTCAGCCAAGTGTCGGGGTAAGCTCCTGGCTACAGCCATGACCTCCAAATTGTAATAAGAAAAATAAAGCAATAAAAGCAAATTATTGATTGCACTTAAGCAGTAGATTCCTCTCTAACTGCTCCAATACATCAGGTAATCCAGGAAAGAGAGATGGATGACTGGCAATTTACTCCATCTCCTGAGACTATTTGCCTGGAGGAGGCTTCTGTTTTCTCTCCGTGTTTGTGCAAGATGGAATATTCCTCCTGTCCTTTTCTTCAACTACTTTTCCAAACAGCTGAATTAAATACAACTTCAGGAGGGAAAAAGGTCATGGAAACTCAGCTTTTGTTCTCTAAAACTGGAGGAATTCTTCCTCCTCCCTTTTTCTCTTAAATTAAATCATAAAGCACAAATATGGTAAGCATAATGCCTCTGTCTTTTTCAGTTTTGCCATTTTTATACTCAATTTTTATTTGCTAGCTAGAATCTATATATGTACATATCATCATTATATATATTCTATATGAAACATATATAGAGAGCACTGTGAGCCTAATTTAAGAATTCTTGCTCTGCAGTTTTCCAAGAATGTTACAGTTTTTCACCATCCATACATGATGCAAATTTCTCACTAAATATATTTTGCTCAACCTCTGCCTTGCTGTTTGTTCCTCAAACACATCACACACTGCAGGTTCACCTGCCAGTCCAGACTGCACATTTCTGTCACTAGACCCTCCAGAATGTCCCCTCTGTGCAGCTGAATGACACTTCTGTCACTAGAGAAAGCAGAGACAGACTCAGTGTCAGAGTCCCCTCATCCTCTAACCCAGTGCCATCCACAGGCTGCTTTTCTATACTTTTGGTGTTTCTGTTACCTGCACCAGATGTTAGTCTGGCTGCTGCTGCCACTGAGGAAATTAGTGACAAAAATTCTGGGCAATCCACTGGGAGGACAGATCAGCGTGCAGGGATCAGTTTTTGACCAGGTTGGTCTTTGGAAACAGGAAAAGTTCAATACAGCAGCTAAAGGTTGCACTGCTGGAGACCAGCAACAAGAACCAGCCCAAATTCAAAGATTGTGCATTTCAGATGGTCAGGATCAGGTTCACCAGTCAGTGAATGGCCACGAGCAGGCACTGATGCAGGTGCAACAGGAGTGATGGCTCATCCAGTGCAGGGGTGGCACCAAGGCTAAGGTGGCCCTTCGTAAAAATTGCTTCCATAGGAAGATTTTTCTTCTTTTCAAAGAAGAAAAGATGTGTTACTGTCATAGGAGAAGGAACAGAAGGCCCAAAATGCAGAGCAGACAGCCTTAGAGAAGAAGTCTGCTGCCTCCCTGGTGTCCAGGGCAAAGGTGGGAAGCAAAAGCTTCTGGCCCTGGTACAGCCCTCGATCCTCACCTGCCAGTGTTCTCCCAGGCACACACCATACACTAACTAGGCCTCTAATTACTGAAAAATAAAGAGAAATTTCAGCTTTTCTTAAGGAAAACAAAAAAAGGGACACAGACCCTAATACAGAAGAAATATCATCAAATGTGGAGGTGAAGATCAGTTAGTAAATGCTGATATGCACTCTGGCCAGCTGAAAACTTGTCAGGAATGCCAGCCTGGATAGAGAGCCCAGCAATATCCATAAAGGACTAGGCAGGCAGTACAACTGAAATGAAGTAAGCAGTCAAGCTGGGGACCCCAAAGAATTATCTGAAAAATAACAATCATATGACTGAGCTGAAAAAATTGCATCTAAACCAGACCCACGATCAACACTCACAGAAAATGTTATGGCAGCATGAGAAACTTACAGGCAGGGCTAAGTTAAATTCCAATTTCATGGCAATGGCCAAAAAAGTCTTTTGGACATGGAACTCCAACATGGCACAGAGTATGAATGGGACAGATTGGCTTCATAGTAGGAGGGGTGATCAGGCAAGTGAGAGAAACACAGAGAACCTTCCTCCAGAGGAGATGAAATGATGGGAAGAATCACATCAGTGAAAACAGTGCTGCTTAATTATTTCCCTAGTAAAGGCAGCTGATATCAAGAGACACCAATGTCTAATTAAAGAGAAATAGGAGGTGCACTTTGAAATACCACCAGGAGAAAAGGCTGACCCAGAAACTGTTCTGTGCCTTTATGTGACTGCCACCCCAAGTGGTTCCTTCGAGAGCACACACAAGACATGCTGACCAAGAAAGGTTCATCTACAAGGACTCTGAAAAGCCTGACTTGAAGAAACAAGCAGAGTGCAGATTCCACATCCACAAACACCTCCCAAGCACTGAAACACTGAGGTAGAATTTTCAGTGAAAGACACTCGACCATTAGAAACTGGACTGGGATCCCCAGCTCATTTCTCTTGGGTCAGTTGTTGCTAACATTGTCTTGACATTTAAGTGGAGCACTTCCCTTTGGCAACAACAGAACTATGTGTGCCATATGAAAATATCTTGGATTTGTTTCTTTCTGCTCCTATGGTGAGGACTTGCTAAAAATTCCTGGACTTCAGAACTCCAGCAATAATTCCAAAACAAAATATTGGAAGTACATTTTTTCAGATGCCTGTAGCAACAAAAATAGAACCTTGAGCATCTCAGGAATCCAGTGCCCAGCTACATAACTTTTCCACTCTCTTCTTCCCAACTTTAGGGCTCAGTGTTGGGGGGTGAAGGGGGTTGGAGACAGAGCACCAGAGTCTTGAAAGAAAGGTGCTGTCAATGCAGTCCCAAAGGGAAAGGGACACCTGACATCAAGAGATGAAGGGAATTACTCTGTGAGTGGTGCAGGATAAATCAGTGTGCCTTACATGTTCACACCACTCAAAGCACTTCCATTTCAGCTTCTACTTTTCCTCCTCTTCCATGCTCCCCTTGATGCTCAGGAGAAAATGTGCACTGCTCAGCCTGAGCCCAGACACGCTGGGGGAGCTCACCAGCAGTGAGCTGCTGATCCTCTGGCACAGTGTGCAGTGTCCTCTGGTGAAGGACACCCCGTGCCTTGTGCTGCTCCCCCACCAACACCAAGCAGCCTCCATCCTCAGTTACTGCTTTACAGTACCTCAAAACCCAAACCTGGTGTCTGCTTGTAAGACAGGAGGTGGCAGCTACACACGGGAGCCACAGGTACAATCCTGCATTTTAACAACTCTTATCTGGATGGAAATGAGTCAAAACCTACAGGGTGATTTTGTCCAGGGGCTGTTTCTGTGATGAAAATGCAGCCACAGCACAATCCCAGCAAAATCACATTCTGAGACAGAGCTGTCTCAAAGGCAACGTTGATCCTTGAAGATTCTAATCATTGACTTCAGCTGTTCATCACTTGCACATCCCACAGAGCTGTAAGGAATAGAAAGCAGTACTGCAGCTTCTCTTGTCAGCTAAGCCCCCCCTCCCATTCTGCATTTTAATGAAGAATTTAATCTAAAATAATTATTTGCAGATTGTTCACTCAACTCCAACTGTTAATTTAAAAGAAGCAAGCACATGAAGCCCTCCAGGAGTCCTAAAACACAATCTCAATATGCACAGAGTTATTATTTTTAGACACCTATAAAAATTTGTCCATGGTAATATGACACAAAAGCTTATTGCCATTCCACATTTCTGTTCCTATCCATCACCTATCTCTGAGGATTCAGGTCCCCCTATCCTGGAAAACTGAAAATGCTGAATGTGTGGGGTTTGCTCTGAAGCCAAGGGCACGTACATGAGACCAGCATAAAAACTTTCAGAACTGTACAGAAAAATCTCTAATTTTTTTCTCAGATACCAGAATAGACAGTATTAACAATTTTCCTCATTTTTAGAGAAGTATATATATAGAAGACAGTATTTTCCTCATTTTTAGAGAAGTGAGCTCTTGTGCTTCAGAAGCAAAGCTACTGAAAACAGAGAGGTTATCTGGATTGCTACCAAAGCACTATCCATGTAGCCCGAAAAGGGATTCCATGTTTTAAATCACTACCTTGGTAGCTGTTTTTTAATATAGCCCCAGCTCTATTTGGAAAGATTTTTTTCCTGGCTTCACTTTTCCATCTACAGCTTTTTTTGCCTCCTCATGAATTGTGTGTGTTTGTGGGGGGGAGGTGCAAGGGGAAAACAAAGAATATCTCCAAGGATGAAGGCTCCATAACCTCTCCCCGTGACCAGCACTTGGTCACCCTTAGATTAAACAAGTTCCTGCCTATTTTTAAATAGGAATTCCTGTATTTTAGCTTGTACCCATTGGTTCTTATCCAGTGGCACCCCTGAAAAGAGTCTGGCTCCATCCCCTTCACTCTCACACCAGGAATTTATCCACTTTCACAAGATCCTCTTGAGCCTGCTTTCTCTTTTCAAGGCTGACCAGTCCCAGCTCTCTCAGCCTCTCCTCATAAGATGCTCCAGCCCCTTAACCACCTCTGTGCTCCTGTTTTGGACACACTGCAGTATTGTGTGTCTTGTTCTCAGAGCACACAGCTGTGCCCAGCACTCCAGATGTGCCTCCCTGGTGCTGAGCTGAACCAAAGGATCCCCTCCCTCAGCCTGCTGGAACTCCCAGTGCAGCCCAGCATGCAGCTGGTGCCTTCCTTTGCCATAAGGACACTCTTGATGCCCACCAGGACCCCCAAGGACCTTCTGTGCCAAGCTGTTCCCCAGCCCCTTTGTGTCTCCTGAGGTGGGGGGGACCTTCTCCCCTTGTGTCCCCATTCATTAGTAAGGCTCCTGCTGTCCCCTTCTCCAGCTGTCCCTCTGAAAGGCAGCACCACCACCCCCTGGTTCTGCATCACCTGCACATTTCCCCAGGGTGCAGTCTGTCCACCATCCAGGGTATTAACAAAGACACCTTTCTCAGTGTTGGGGGTTTTTATCTTTTTTTCAGTTCAGTAATTGATGCCTCTCTCTCCCCTCTATTCACCACAACCAGTAGCTTTTCTAGCCCTGCATAAGACCAGCAACTTAATAATTATGAACTCCAGATTCAACACCTTTTAATCTCCAGCCTTCCTTTATGGACTGTAAGAATTCCTGTGCTCTTGTCACATTCAAGGTTATTCAGGAATTGAAAATGGAGCAATGCAGAACCATTACACAACGAACCTTTGATCTCTAAAATCCAACCCCACATGAAATTTTCTTTTTTATGACTTGACTTGAAGATTTACTCCAGCTCTAGCTTATTCAAAAATCTCAGGAGGCTGCTCCAATAACTCATTTTGAAATTTTGAACACTGATCCGTCAGACATAGAACAAAATTACAGCTTACTGCTGAAGTCAAGAAAAAGAACATCTGCTGTTGAGAGCAGAGCTGATCAGCTGTGAGCCTTTCCACTGGGGAACTCATAAAAGGAGCTACTAGAGAATTCAGCATGTTTTCCTCTAAGGAAGGCACAATAGGAAATACTTTCACTTATTCTTTGAAACTATCCCAGAGAGCAGCAGTTAAAGCATACATCTGCCCCAGTATGGACACAAAACTCAGGGGAAAAAAACCCAAAACAAACCAGTATCAAGAAAAATGCTTTTAAAATGAAGTTTCCATTATAGAGGCAAATCAGCCAGTTCATTTTGTCCTCATTAATGAAGACATCTTCCAACAACAATGGCATTGTGGAAACTCAGTAAGGAAGGTTAGGGCAGCCCACATCCCCCAGAGATGCTACTATGAACATGCCAGTGGAAGCACCCTGGCTGAAAACTGGGAATAAGCCCTGCTCAGTAAAAAATTAAATACATTAATTACACTCATTCTGTAATTGGGCTCATCTCTGAATAGAGAAAGCTAAAATTTTTCAATGATTGTGTTAAAAAATGTGCTTGGGAAGGTGACAAATACCTGGAATGCACACATGAGGGAAGTGAAATTTAAGGTGTGATTGGAAGTGAAAAGAACACCTTGTGGCACTGCTGTCAGCTTTGCAGTTGTCAGGAACTAAAATGCAGTCTTCTATCATCACAAAAGCCCCAGTGCAACCTAATTTTAATGTGGGATGTGGTTTTATTTCGTTACAAAGCATCTGACTGCATCAGTCATTATTAATTTGGCCATCCCTCCCTTCCTAAGACCCCGTTTGCAGTTGCTTAAAACTTTTTCAAAACTGAACTTTTGCCCTGACATTTCCCCTTGCAACAGTCAGCCTGTATTTGAAAAATCCTACCCAGCACAGGATTTCCAGGAGACTAAGGGACACTTTTACTCCTTTTTAACTACTCACCTCTTCTGAGGTGCCCCACTCTGGTCCCAGAACATTCTCATGTAGCTTTTCTTTCAGAGACTGGCACACAGATGCCTCTCTTTTGGCAATTAGAGAATTTGCAACCTGAAAACCTGCAGAGAATTCTAGCTTGTGCTAAAGCAGAGGACTTGAATTTCAGGGGATTAAACTCTCTGAAAGTCTGTAAGTTTATGGGTCTTAAAGGTAGCCAGCAAGTTTAACCATCAGATGCCAACACATTTCCCATCCCCTTAAATCCAACAAACAAATTTTTCCTAAGTTTGCAACTAGAAAACAAACCCCAAAAAATCCAAAGCAATCAAACAAGCCCCCCAAACCCCAAAGCAACAACAAAAAAAATTCCCCAAACCTCCAGAAAAGCATGTGAACAAAATCTCTTAACCTAAAGACCTTAAGACTCTAAGTTTATAAAAGGCAACTGAGAAATACAAGCTTTAGTCAGAGAATCAGAACATATGAAAACCAGGGTTCTGAAAACAAATGAGTTAACAAAATTATGAAAACTGCTGAAAATTAAATTATGAAAACTGCCAGAAAGAAAGAAAGAAAAATGCAGGCAGATTAAGGGGTGGTTCAGGAGTCTGATCACCCCAGATGGAAAAAAATCTCCTTCCTCTGCTCTGCATGTGACAGTTCACAACCCCACTTCTCAATGCAATTGCCAAGGCAATCCAGATCTGCAGCACACCAGGGGACATGCACTCCCCAGCCTGAGGAAAAGCTTGGGGGAGAAAAAATTAAAAAATAAAGAGGAAAAAAGGACAATTATCAGCTTCTGCACCAATCTCTGCTTTTCAAAATATCAGACAAATGGCACTGTGCCAAACTTCTTGCACTCCCACCATGCTGCTTCTCCAAGGAGTCATTTCACCAGCATGTATTTCCTACTCCTGTGTGCATTTCAGTGCTGATTCCTTTTCCAAACTGCACTGATCTGCAGCGTGGCTATGATCCTACAAACTGCAACCTTCCTGAACTGGAACTTGCTGGCTGAATAAAGGAAAACACAAGCTGAGTGCTGTCAGCAAGCTTCTCTGTGCCACAGCTGGGCTGCCTGAGCAGCACCAGGACCTGCACTGCAAACCTGGGAGGAACAAAGGGGGAGAAGGCTTTTGAAGAAGAATGGCAACATTTCTGGGAATGTGTGTTGAGCTCCTGCTTAGGTATGAAGAACAGTGACATGGACAGAGTGACAGTCATTACTGAGCTTCCAATCCCCTCCTGTCCCCCTGCCAGTCATTCTGGGACAGGGAATTTGAGAGCAGAGAGGATTCTCAGGGTGGCTGGCAGCATTCCCAAGGTTTTCCTCCAGCCTAGGGGTGAGTGCTGGATGTGGAAGGTTGCAGGAGGTTTGCCCACAGCATCTGGGTCACACCTGCCAGTGTGGCAGGTCCTGTCTCACCTCAGAGCAGCAGTGGAAAGCCTGCAGGACACAAAGAAATGGTCCCAGAGCCCCAGAGAGTGCCTGTGCCTCAACTCCTCACTCCAAGAGAAGCAAGGACAAACCTGAGGCAGATGATTGCTGTGAGATTGCTTTCTGCTCTGCATCCCTCACCTGCTGCATTAGAAAGCAAGGAGGAAATTCCTAGGTCATTTCTTAATCCCAGGCTCAGCTTCCTGCACCTTTCCTGCTGTGCAGGAGCAGCTCTCCTCCCCCAGCCCCAGCTCCATGCTCCAACCAAACCAACCCAAACCCTGCCAGGGGCTCTTTGTCACAACACCCCAAACCCTGCCAGTCTCTGCTCTGCCACCACAGCTTGGAAAGCCTGTCTGCTGAATGAAGGGATCATCTCAGGTTTTATTAACAACGAATAGCTGTGGAGACCCACAAAAACATTCTTAACAGGAAACCTTTTTTTTTATTTTTAATTATAAACTGTTTTCAGGTAAAGTAGAAAGGGTTTGGTTAGGTACAAGTGACATATCCCAGCAGGAGCCTGCTTTGTGCTGAACACACAGTGAATACATGGAAGCTGCATGAAGTAATGTTATAGGAAACCAGAAAATCCCTTGGTTTATCATTTTGCAGTTATGACTCAGTCAGGTTGAGTTCATTTGCTGCTGAGCCCCCTTCCACAAACCCTGTGGAAGTTTGTCCCATCCACCACATCAATGGCAAGGAACAGGATATTGCAGTGTGAATGCAAACTGCCTCAGGCAATAAATCACTGTAAATCACTGGCAGGTGAGGGAAGCCTCACTTCATGGGTTTCACACTAACCCATCACAATCTAACCCTACAGAAAGCATTACCACTGCTCACACTGCTGTCAGCAGCAATTCCTACCTAAAAATAAATCTTACTGCTTTTATTGAACTGCACAGTACATTCCTATCCACAGCTATAAAAATATATACATAAATATATTTAAAAATATCAAGGATATAAATCCCTATAGCAACTATTGGTCATGTTCTTCTTACATCACTGTGGAAATCTAGTTTGTGTTTTTAAGTCCACAGTCACCAATGAAACAATGAGAAGTTTCCATCATGGGATAATGTGGGAAGATTTTTCCTTATGCTCAAAGGTTACAGCTCATGGAATTTCAGGTAGGTGGAAATACTCAACAGCATCACAGCAAATATTTGACACCTCTGGCTCATCTGGTTAGCCCAACATTTTAAATCCATATCCATTCAGTGAAAGCATTCTCACTTCAAGTTCTCAGGAGCAAAAAATTAGCATTTTTTTATTCCTAAAAACAAGATCCTCAGGCACATACAACAAATTAAACCAACGGAGAATTACTCCCCAAACCCCTGTACTGAAACTTCAGGGAGAGCTTTCAAGCATCCTGAACAGCTGGATGGGCAAGAAAGAAAAACCTCACAAATTCTGTCCTTAATTATATAAAGGTAATTCCTTCTGAAATTATTGACAAAGCCATTCAGGATTAAAGAACTAGGAAATATTACAGTTTGTTAAATAGAGGCCAATATATGGCATTTAGTTTATCACTACTTAGCTTAAATTTACCCATGCAAAACACCCCCAGGATAAAAATGCATCTTCCACATATAAAAATGAACAGGAAGATCAGATATCTTTCATCAACCAAACCCAAAGAGATTTAATTCAGGGTTGCCAGTTAAATCTACTTTCCTTACTCTTTCACACCCATAAAACACAAAACAATGAGAGGAAAATTCCTTTGTCATACCAGAGCCTGGAAACCATGGAGACCTCTGTGATGTAGTGTCTGAGAGCATAAACAACGCTCAAAAGATCAAAAATAAAATTATATAACAACCTAGCTCCAAAAAAACCACCCCAAATCAACAACCTCCAACTATATTGTCTATGGACACCATAACTACTCTTGGTTTTACTCCACCTTCACTTCTCAGGCTGCTCAGCCTTGCCTAAACAGTTCTGGGTGTCATTGGATTTCATGCAGAGTATGCAAGATGAGGAATAAAAATCACTTTATGACTTAAAAAGACCCCAGAAAGTATGTTCAAATAGAGTAGCAAACTTCACTGTGGACTTCCAGCTTCCACTTTCTTAAAAGTCACACCTGCCACATTGTTTTACACGAGGAACAAGATCAGGCCAAATATCCCACTTTTGCAGTTTGATTTTATTTCCTTCCTTTAGTTTTTTTGTTTGGTTTTTGTTTTCATTTCAGGTGGCAATAAGCCCATTTGGAGAGGTTTTGTTCTTTGTTAACACAAACATCTTTTATCTACTCTGAGTAGAGAAGTAACCTACAATGTCACTGCTTACCTGTCAAAATAAATTCATTTTGCCAAGGTCAGCCTAGAACACAGTAAGAGACTACATCCCTTCAAGCACTGAAGAGTGGGTTTGCACCAAAAGGCAGAGATATTATTTTTATACAATAATTTGTGAGCAGGATCAGCCTAAAACACTCAGGAAGTCGAATCTTTGGGGTTGTCATCTTGCACAGTGACTGCACTTTCCTTCAGCCAGCCCTCAGAGACTCACCCTAGGCTGTGCAAACTCTATTTCTGTGCATCACTTTCTGGGTCTCACTCTCCCAGAGGGGCAGGTGGGGCAGGGAAATTCCCTTTCCTCTTTTCAAACCCTGCTTGAGGGACTGATGGTGGAACTGATGCCCAGCTCAGTGCAGACAAGCACACCTCACACTAGGTGAGGAATATTGATTTTTCCCACATTCTGTGCTACAATAGGATGCATGATGCAATGCAACATTAGGGTTAGAGGGATTCAAAGGAAATGCTGGAAAAGTAAGGCTAAAAACCAGCTCTCCTTTGAAATAACATTAGTGCCTCTGCATCTTAACAGAAACAAGATCACAAATGATTCACTTCCTAACAGAGCATTTATTTATCCTTTTTTTCCTAGGAAATTTAGGAATGCTGGACTGATCTGGATCAATTAAATTCCTTTCAGTGCAATGAAATTGTACTAATCAACAATGCATTATTATTTTATTGACCATAATGATGGGACAGCACGGGATTTTTTTTTTTTGACAACTGATATGTCTGAGATCTCTAGAAGTTCCAAGTGCCATGATTTATCTTTAAACATAAAATATGGTATGTAATCTTCCCTGCCCTTCTCCCTCTTAATAAAAATGCTTCTCAAAAACTGGGATGCATTTCTGTCTCTCTTCCTATCAAAAAATGGTCTCTTTTCTACAGATAAAAACTACCATTCATAGTCAACTGTTTTATAAATGGAAAACTGAGATGGAATTATGATTGAGAAGAGAGTGGAGCTGTTAGCTCACCAATATTCTTTCTGTAATTATTTCTTTTATTATCTGTACATCCCAAGAAAAGTATTGAAAAAAAAATCAGAGAATCTTGGAGTGCCTGGAGCAAGAAGTAGGAAATAACACAAATCACAGTGCCATTCATCACATCTCAGTCCTGCTTCTGGTGACAGTATTTGCTTTTCCCAGCAGATGTTTACATATGTTCTGTTTGCATCTGCTTTACTCTCCTCTTGGTTAGCACACTTGGAATGACACACCAACCAAGAGGACTCTGAAAACACCGAGGTTCTGCCAATGCCTCTGACTTCACACACACACATGTATGTAAGATGTGAAACACAAAACAGTCATGCACCAACCCATTAGCACTAGACCACAATTTCCCTAAGCCACTCAGTTTAAAATAGTTTTTAATACTCAGTTTCAAACACTCCTGAAGTCTTTAGAAAAAAATCTCCTTTTTGAGACAGGGAGACTTTTTTGGTAAAATACCTCTGCATTAATGGGCTGCCATGGCATCTCCACCTTCACAAGCACATGCCCTGGCAAAATCAGCTTTGCCAAAATTTTGCAGCATTCATCTTGGGAACAACAATAAATATGAGCAGCTGGCTCTCCCTGAGTTCAGAGAGCCCCTGAGCCCCAGCAGGGCTCTGTAATTCTCTTTACAGTGGCACTGAGGGCAGACTCTGAAAACCAA
>JANIJU010003063.1:70225947-70243440 GCA_025504685.1 Leucosticte australis | reverse complement strand
ACAAAATGTAATGAAATTCGCTTTGCAGTTCCTGCTTCATTTCAAATCCACAGAGAAAATCCCCAGCACGAAGCTCTTACAGCAGGCAGTGCTGTCTTCAGGGATGAAAAAAGAAAGGGAAAAAAGAAAGAACAAGTATGTAGCCAGGAACTCCCTGCTCTTTGTAAGGCAACCTATAATTCAATCTAATTAGAGCAGCCTTAATAGTATAATTACTCTGAAAGAAAAGGAATCCTACAACATAGATACACATACGTGTGGGCAGCCTCAAAAGGGGAGGGCAGTGATGGTCACGGTAGAAACCATGAGCAAGTTAAATATTGTAAAGACAGCTCTGCACTTGTGCCATTAACATTCTATTGAATTGCAGATGCTTATCACGAGACAAACTGCTGCAAAGAGAAATTCCCGTGGGCCCCAGAGAATTTCATGTGAGATCCATCTCCACCTGGAGCTGCAGCACTTTGCATTTCACTCCTACGTGCAGAAAAGGAACAGAAAAGGAACATGTTTTCCAAGTGGGCCATTAGGGAGTGTGACATGCACCGTAGTAGCTTCCCCTCATGTTTCAACACATGCCATGGAAAACCTACGAGCTCTTTAAAAAAAAATCCCCTTCACTGAATCAGAGCTTTTTTTAACGAGTCTTGATGGAATACCTTCAGGAGTTCATACACAGATTTTAGTTTTACATTATGGCAAACCAGTGATTCCACTTCCCTTTTTTTCCTTCCTAGTTTTTAAGGTATTTAAGTATAGCTAACACATCGCTCACCTGAATTTCTCAGCAAGATCTTGTTTTTTACAACAGGTGCATCTTTTAGAGGACACAAACTGGCAACAATGTAACTGAATCACAAAAGGATAAAAAAAGTCTTTTTATTTATTTGTTCTGCAAAAATAAATAAATAAAAAGTCTATTTATTTTATTTATTCTGCAAAAATCAGAACCTCCTTAATTTCTCCTAACCTTTCAAGGAACTTAATTAAATTAAGTTTAATGCTGTTCCTACCTAGAAGATTTTTTAAAAGAGAGAACCTAAAACTAGAGTGGAATAACTGAGGCATATTTTTTTCTCTCTAATGAAACTTTTCTTCCTTGGTTTTTGTGTTTGGGCACAGGATAGCTGGGTCATTTTGGGACTCTCCATCAGGAACTGCAGTGAGACAACAAGGGGGAATGCCTTCAAACTGCCAGGGAGTGGGTTTAGATTAAATGTTAGGTAGAAATTATTTTTTGTGAGGGTGGTGAGGCCCTGGCACAGGTGCCCAGAATCCCTGGCAGTGCCCAAGGCCAGGCTGGACAGGGCTGGGAGCACCTGGGACAGTGGGAGGTGTCCCTGCCATGGCAGAGGGTTGGATCTGGGTGATCTTTAAGGTCCCTCCCAGCCCAAACTGTCCTATGATTGCACAATGTTCTTCTCCCACCTTATTATAAATCCTTTAACGCTTTTATGGCACCTCTGGACTGCCATTTGTACAAAGCATCCAAGTGAAAACCCTTCCCCTGAAGTAAAACCCAGTACAAAAGGCTGGAGCTCTAATAATGAATTTCTGTTCTTCCAGCACGAGATGGGAAAGGCTGTTTTACCCAAGCAGGAAAATTCCTGAACATCAGTACTGGTAATGATGCCTTGTTTGCAGCAATTGTAATAGATAATTACAAGAGATAGTAACTACAGATCATTTTGCAATGGACTGTGATACCATTAACACTGCTGGCATAATTTCCTTCCAGTGGCTACATGTGGCTTCTCTGCACCTCCCCACACAGTTCCAACACCTGGGTCAGTGATGAAAGGATTCATGGTGAGAGAGCCATCCAAGTTATAACAAGTTTGTCAGGTTAAAAAAACCAAAAATCAAACCCCCAAACAGAACAGACCCACGCTGTTTGAAATTGCTTTGATGTCCTGATGGAGACAGCTGAGTAAGAAATGCTTTCTCCATACATCCAATCCATCCTTCTGCTACTGAAAAAACCTTTCTGTTGGATGACTCAGCTCTGTCTGGATCAACTGTTTGAATTACAGCTCAAAACTTATATTAATGAAAGCTGCCATGGTTTTATGCCTTTTTCCATTGCTCCAAACCCTGCAAATATTAACAAAATTAACAACTTTTGCCAAACTCAGATGGAAAACTTGCTTGAATGCCTCAAATGTACAAAAAAGCCAAAATCAAACACAAAACACTGAGCAACTGACCTGTGAGCCTCTGGGTCCTCGTTTGTGATCCCATTCAGAATGCCCCATGAGCTGCAAAACAAAGGAAAGCAGAGCTAAGTGATAAATTGCACTCATTAGTTTTAATTGAAACACTCATGCTTTTATATCCAGCACGCATTTTTCTTGGAAATAAACAGGTTTGCTTTTCTGATTTATCTCACACAGCTTTTAGCTTCCTAATGAAGCCATGGAACATTGCACCTTTGCATTCAGAACCCAAACACATCTGGCATCACAGCTCTGCTCAATAAAATCCCCACTGCCACAGACCCAGCTCCAGCCAAATGCTGAATATTGCTCTGGCAAAAGGACAGCTGATACATCAACAAGGAGATTACCAAAACCAGGGCACACCTGATTAATCAGCAATGGACATTTTATATCAGCCATGATAATTAGCAACAGCTTTAAATCTGTTTCTCCATTGAATTGTGGGGTTTTTTGTACATCTGCTCAGGGATTTCTTCTGGGCATTGTTTGCTTCTACACAGAGAAGAATTGCTAGATTCAAATATAAAAATATGTGAATGAAAGATAGGAGGGTTAATGTGACATGTGCTGACTTACAGCCATCAGCATTTTCTTGCTCATTTTTCCCAACATTCTTTCCCACAGGAAATGCCTCCCCCCAGTTCAGAGGTAGGCAAGGATCTTTACAACCCACACGTACTGCAGAACAACTTTTCAAAGCACTCATCCCAGGACAAGAGGTTAAAACTACTCTGCAAAATCAGGAAAGCCACATGCATCTCCTATGAGGAGATTTTTTTTCATCTTCTCCACGAACTGTTCCTCCTTATCCTTTTCTTTCCCTTTTCTTTCCCAAGGGCTCTTTCTTTTTAAGTTATTACTCACAGCTACCTACCTCCATAACTGGAGATAAATCACACATGCAGACAGGCATCAAAAATCAGAAATGTCACATCATTTTTTGCCTGATACAGCCTTGTGACTGGCCCCCTCATTTTACTGCAATTTTTTCCTATTTTCCATCTACTCTTGGTGGAAACACTGGCCCTGCTGGGTTTCCCTGTGTGCTCTCCATTACTGCATGCAGCACAGCTCTGATGTTTTTCAAATAAACAACTGGTGTGCAAAAACTACCAAGAGATGCACCTACCAAAGGTTATCTGCTTCAAAGAAACTCTGCCAGAACCCTCCTGCCTGTCTTTCCTCTGTGGACCAAAAAAACCCTCTTCAGTTTCACTTCCTTAGCCCCTGTGCCTTGGGAGGAAGTAACTCCTGCTTTCTTCATTCATTTGGCTGAAAGAAAATTAATTTAGCTCGAGTCTGACCACTGGTGGCTCTCAGGGTGACACCTTTACCTCCAGGCTCCTATCAGTGGAATGAGCACAAAAAGCAAGCCTCACAGGGAGGAGAGAAGGATTAATTCCAGCCTGGCTGTGGCCACTGGGCTTCTCCAGGCTCCACCTGGCAGACACACCACACCTTCAAGCCTAAGATCCCCCTGCCAGGTTCTTCATGCTCCTGCCCTCACTGAACCCAGAGTGCAATAAATGAGCAATGAAACAGCTGGCTCTCACAATTAAAGAACAAATAATTTGTATACACCCAGAGAAATTTTATAAATTTATATTAAATTTATAAATTTATTTTATTTTATTTAAATTTCTTTTATAAATTTATTTTTTATAAATTTATAATAAATTTATAAATTTATTTTATGTTCCCCCCCTTTTACACTGTTCTCAGGAGACAGCCAGGGCATTTAGGAAAGTCAGCCTATTACTACAGCAACACCTGATCTCCAGCCAAGATGCCAGACAGTAATCTCCACCACTACCAGCAAAGAAAGAGTCAACAGACAAAACTTTAGGAGAGGCCACAGAGTTAAAAAGCAGAACATCCATGGTGTAGATGAGCACACAGCAGAGAAAATCCTTTGCTGCCAGCATTGGGTTTATTTTCTCTATTCAGAATTCTGTTGTAATTTTTGATGAGGTTTTAATAAACCTTTTAAAATTTTTTGAAAGTAAATATCATTTCTCACAACAGCTCACTGAAAAGTGAAAGGTTGCTTTCTTACTGCCACCAAAAATGAGAGGTGCACTCACAAGCCTGGAATCCCTGCTCCCATAAGTGGGGATGCTCCCAGTGCAGCCAGTCCCAGGAGAGCACTGCAGTGTGCCAGGGTGGTAACCTGTCCTATTTTCTGAAAAATCCCTTGGCCAGGATTTTTCTGCTGAGAAGCTGAGAATTCTCACTAAACAAATGTAACCAATAATTATCTGATTGCTTGCAATGTGGTCTGGAGGTTGCTTCCCTACAGGGGCATCTTTGATGGGTTCCATGTGAATTGTTTTAATTAATGACCAATCCCAGTCCAGCTGTGTCAGGACTCTGGTCAGTCACGGGTTTTTATTATCAATCTTGTTAAGCCTTCTGATGTCCCCTTTCTCTTTCTTTAGATGATATGATAGATATGATATGATCTATCAGCCTTCTGAGAACATGGAGTCAGATTCTCATCTCTCACCTCATCCTGGGGACCCCTCACAAACTCAGCATGGCTGTCCCCAGCTAAAACAGTGAGGCTGTTTTTAAGCATTACATCTAATCCATGACCTGTGAAACCAAGCTTTTCCTACTGTTGTTATAAAATCTTACTTGGCTTTAGAATGTATTTCTCCCTCGTTATCTAAAAAGCTGTGCTCATCTCATGCTAGAATGTTCTTGGCATGTGGTGGTCCCTACTAACACAGGAGTGGGGGAATGAAAAATGAAATGGATACCACACAGAAATGCCTCAGAAAGAAGAAAAAACCCCAGAGTTAATGACAAAATCTCTGCCAGGTCAGCATTCTGCAGAGGGACAATTGCCTCAGGGTGACACCCTTTAGCTCAACAAGCCACATTGTGCTCAGTTCCTTCTGAACCTGATTTTCTTTTCATGGACAAACAGTAAGGGCTGGAGCACGATGCCCAGAAAAGGAGGAAAGAAAGTTTGCCTGAATTATTGGGCTAGGTAGAAATCATGATTTCCACAGGCTGAATGGAAATCAAAAGGTGAAGAAAACAGAATTAAAAGCAAAAACAAAGCCCAAAAACAAACAAAAAACCGCCACAAAAATAAAAAAAACCCCAAACCAAACAACAAAACAGCTATACTCAGAAAAAACAGAGCCTGTGCATAAATCCACTTGAGTGAGTCAACCTTCTGAAATCATGGAAAAAGAAAATAATATACTGCTTAATTGGTGCATGCATGCAAAGAGAGACACTGACATAAAAATGCATTTGGAAGTAGGGGGATTTATGTTTATCACTAACAGATGGGTTTGCTCCAGACCCCACCACCTCCTCTGAAAGTTCTCTGGAATCAATTTGGTCCAGAGTGATGATAAACAGCCTCAGAACATCAAATTTATTATTCTTACTGACCAGGCAACCAAGGCTACGTGTACCAGCAGCAGAAAAGGAGGGATAAAACTGAAATCAAACTCCCACACAGCTTACATGCATGCAGTCCCTGTTAGAAGAAAAGGAGCTACTTTACATTTCATCTGAAACTGTCCTGGAAACCCATCTCGGGCAGTTTTAATGCTCACATCACAGATGAAAGGAGCTTTTAGCAACAAGAACGAGCCCTGCATGCTCAGGAATGCACAAAAACATGGCCTGGGCTAAAACCACTGCTTGGTGCTACCCTAAGGACAGACTGACAGGGAAAACACTCCCCTGTTGCAGCAAGAGGCAGCAGGAGTGGGAAAGACCCCAATACCAAGATCCCAGTCACACACACAGAAGATGTGAAAGGGCTCATCTCCTTTTAGAGATGTAGGGTGGGGGCCTGAGCTCTAAATTTCAGGTTTTTGCTATAAACACCACAAAGTTCCTCAGTTTGTGGTTTTAAAACTTATGTTCACTAATGCAGCAATACCTTCAAAGGAGTAGGGAATGGTGTGAAGGACTGTCTACATTACATCAGATTTCTGAGATACTTCTGAGATACCCATATTGAAGTAGAACAAAGCCCTTAAAAAATTAGCATCTTCAGCCCTCGCCTCTCTAAATGCAGTTCTTCTCCTATATGGTTATTTAATTAAAGCCCCAGCAAATGATTACATAAGGATTTCAACTTTCATTAAAATTCATAAACCATAATTCTTAGCCTCCTTAGTATTAGAGAACTGCAGGAAAATGTGACCCACACAGATTGTAGAAGATCTAAGTAAATCTAAAAAAGACAGAAAGTAAAGTATGACAATTTAAACTTTTTTAGCTGTTTGTAAGTCCTGTTTTTCCCTTATTCAATCTTTTCTGGACCAGGGTTTTAATTTTTGCATCTTGAAACAGCAATACTGCTAACTATGCAATGGGTGGGGAAAAATGAGATAAAAAACCTCCAACAAAGCCAAGCAGAAAAAACCAACCCCAAAAATGAGTCAGAGTAATAGAAAAGGCATAATCTTATTATAAGGACCTCCCCAACTGAGCACAAGTCAGGAAAAACCCTCAATATTTAAAATGCAAGCAGTCCCATGGATATTCTTTGAAAGGGGAGGGAATCCTCAGCAGCAGAATGCAGCAGCATTTTGAAACCATATGGACTTATTAAAGCATTGTTTAAACTCAGCACAGTTTCATTAGAGGGAATGAGCAGATCCTTTCCTTGTAAGCATTAAAGAGGATCAATGAATTAATTACATTTAGTGTTTAATAAAACCCTTTAAACCCATTCAAAGTCTATTCTAATTCTATTCAGATTATAGTCTATTACTCTGGAATTTTATTGTGGCACATATTTACACGTACATAACACTTTTACTGCTCTGAAAACAACCAGATGGTGAGGACAAAAGTGAGCTAAATCAGCCAATGGAGAAACCAGAGACAATAAATGGGATTCAAGAAGACTGAAACAGGATCACATAGTCCAAAGGCACGGGAGAGCCTGGCCCCAGCTCACTGCCTCCTTCCCTTGGATTTCAAAGATTTAGACTGTGGCTGGGTACCTCCTTGCCATTATAGTGAACACAAAAATCTCCTGCTCTCTCTAGTGGAAGGTGGACACAAGGCAAAGCACAGGAATGTCAGAGAAATTGCTCCTCTGCTCCATCTGGGATTGGGAGCCAAGCACTTGCATCCAGCATTTCCCACTGAACTGGCTGTGGTAGATGAATAGGGCAGCCTGAGCTCTCCCAAACAGCTGAGAACCTGCAAAAATGCCTTTCTGCCACTCCTGGAAGGATTTAGCACATTTAGTAGTGGTAAAAATGAATTACCAATGAGATGATGAGAAGTTTTGGCTGGGTGGTAGCCAGCAGCTTTAAGAGCTGTTTATATTTGGGAATCAGCATCCAGAAGAGCAAGATAGGAGTACCCAATCAGGCTGGCACCTGGTTTCAACCTTCACCAAAATAGCAGAGCCTCTATTTAAACAAGAGCATAACATCTTCCCCTCTTTGGGAGAGATTTGAATGGGCATGTTGAGGATGTGAAACAGTGTCTCACTGTTGAGCTCTCTGACACTGCCTCCTTACAGCCTGTGCTGAATGGGGCACAGTATGATCCATATTCTCTGAATATGGGTATTAGCCATGCTCCAGTCAGGATCATATTTCCACTGCAATAAGAAACTGTTTGTTACCAGCATGTAGGCACAAAATGTTCCCGATAAGTTCTTTTTTGGGTAACAAAAAATAAAAAAGCACAAATTATTTCCTTGATTACATATTAGAGGAAACATTTATTTTTACAAACATGCAGGAGTCAGGTCACACAGAAGCTAACAGGGTGTTTTTGCACATGCTATTTTGAGTAGGATTCCTTCTATCCAATAGACTGTTCCCTGCATTTTCATGGTAATCAAGATAAATGAGATGATTTACTGATTTGATTGATTTAGGGAGGGAATTTTGGTGTGGACACCATCAGCAGGAGTAGCTAAGCAGGCTGGAGCTGCTGAGATTCACCACTGCCAGATCCTGAAAACATAAAAGGGGAGCACAACTGGCTGCTGTGACCACCTCCTCCACCAGCTGGCAGAACTGCCCCTTGCCCTGGGGCATCCCAGGTGTCAGAGATGCTGTGTGCTGAGAGTGATCACACACAGACATGTGCAGGCCATGACACACAGACAGCAAAGGGCTCCAGTATTTGGAAAAACAATTCCTTTTCCACTGCCCCTGGCCAGCTCCCAGGGTCAGCACAAAGCACAAGATGTCAGAGCTGCGCTGTTCAGCCAGATGTGTGAGCTGCATGCTCGTGTCATCACAGCCACTGTGGAGAGGAAACTCTCCACCCAAATGCTCCCAACATCTTCTAGCCCTGCAAATCACCAGGGCCAGACTCAGTTCCAAGACTGGTTAAAAAAAAAACCCAAAAAACCCAACAAAAACCCCAAACAAAATAATTCACCACAACAAACCAACCAAAGTAATAAACTGGGGGTGAACATTTAAGAGCCATTCAGTTGCTTCCTAATCAAAGACATGGTTTCAAAGTTTTCTGAGCTGCTGGACAACAGCTGGAAGCAGAGATTAAGCTTTTCAAACCACAGAAATGGAACTTGGAACTTGGCATTGCTTTGAACTGGAGGCAGGGCACCAACGTTGGTGCCTTGTACCAGCGAGGCACAAGGATGGGTTTGAGGAGGAGCTGCAGTGAATGTCTTCTCTGCAGGCTGAGCCCCACGTGGGGATGGAGTTAAGTCCTCTGAAGCTGCTACCCTGGGGAAGCTGGAAGTCCTGGAGGGAGCTGCTGGGAGGAGAACCTGGCTGGGAGGTGCAGCAAGGAGCCAGAGCACGGCCAGGGCTGCAGAGAGCACTGTGAGTCAGGCAGACACCGTGCAGCAGGGGCTGGAGAAACCAAGGCCCTGGAGAAGAAGCAAGGCTGGGGGGAGCCCCATGGGCACAGCAGCACAGGGGACAACCCCAAGGCAGCGGCAGTGACTGTCCCCAAGGCAGGGGCAGCACACCGCCCCGAGCGCTGCAGCAGGGACGCAGCTCCGGGGAATGAGCTCATCCCTGGCACTGGAGACACAGCAGGAGCCTGCATGCTGGGGGAGGCTCTCCTGGCAGCAAACAACCTTCTTATTTCCAGCCAATAAACTGCAGCTGACTTCTGCAGGGCAGGAGGATGCAGGGATGCTGCTTTCCTTACAAGGGACACAGCAGTGGGCTCGGGGCAGCTGCTGTGCCCCCTGCTCCACAGCACCCCTGAAAATGAGCAGCTTTCGCTGCAGAGAATGTGAAGCTGCTGGGAAGTTGGAAAAAAAACCCAAAAAACCCAAACCAAACGTAGGTGGGAAAAAGAAAAGGCACAGGAATATCCACCTCCACAGCCTGTATCTGGTTTTATACAAATTTTTGTCACAACTACTTAAACAGATGACAGTAGTAAAACAAATCCGTGCGTGTTTCTATTATTTTCACTCCTACCACTGAATTTCTCAGGTCCCTATTAATCCTTCACACATCAAGGAGGATTTTAAACAACAGGTTTGGGAGGCAGAGCTGTAGTAAAACAGAGAAAAGACCTGATTTTGAGGGGAGTGGGGGGTGCAAGGGAGGAGGTGGTTTTTGCCCCTTTTTTATTTTGGATTTTTGGAAGCAATTCTTGTTCTTCAGTAATCCTCAGTGATGGATTCCACTCAAAGAGTTACTTGCAGATTTTTTAACAAAGGCTTCTTAAATTAATGATCTTAATCTGGAAATTTCATTTCAGAATAAATTATTAAAACAATTAAAATGATCACAAATACATTTCTTATCCCCTTGAACTGATCTGGTAGATAAATAATAGGCATATTGATCTGGTGGACTAGAAATCCACAAGTAAAAGTGTTCACCAAATTTTCCATATATTTTTCATATATGAAAAATTTTCCCACTTTCCCATTCTGAGCATAGTCATGAAAACCAAAGCCTTGGAGAAAAATATCTATAGTGATGAGATAAAAGCTGTGGGCACAGCTGCTCTGATACCCTCCCAGCTTAGCCACAGAGATAATTTACCAACAGTCTCTTAGAGAAGAAGATTCCTGGTGTGGGAATGCCAGGGCAACAGAGCAACGTCAAGAGTGCCAAACATAGCAGCAAGTTAACAAAAGAACAAAAGTATTTTGATAAAAAGGAGAAAAATGACTATTTAAATGCTGCTTGCTATTCACAGTACACACATGAAGTTCCTGGAACTCACAGCTACCCAGTCAAGTCCATTCTGGTGCAATTAAGTTCCTAGAAAAGTCAGAAATCTTATTTACTTGGGGTTTTTTTCCCATTGGGAACCATTCACTGTGCATTAAGAATCCCATTCACAGTACAAGCCTGGCACAAGCTCGAGAATTAGCCAGCTACTGCAGCAGAGTTAGCAGAGTCTGAAATCATGGTGAGGTATCTAAAATAATTTTTTCTTTTGTTAAAGAGTCTAAAGATTTCTACAAAACAATCTGCTCTGAAATCTGTGTTCCCAATTCTACTTTCTCTTTAGTGCATAGCTTTTCTCTCACTTTCCATCTTTTCAGAGATCCTGGTGTCACACAGGCTTCATCTGCACTTGGTGCTGCTAACACAAAGCTCCAAGGTGAGGTTTGTGTTAGAAACCTTTTGACCTTTTAGGCTGGTTACCAGTGCACAGAAGGCTCTCTGCTGCCACAGAAATGCCTTTTTGCACAGCACTTAAAAACCCACTGGAAAAGCAGGTAAAGGTTTTCAGGGAATTTTCTGTCAAGCTCTGACTTCAGGTGGATCACCCTCAATACGAACACAGATAGCTCTTATGGAAGGCAGATGAGTTGAGGAAATTTTATGAGTTTAGCAAGTGCACTCATCAAACAGCTGACCATTCTCTGGTAGTTTGCATAAAAATGGGAATTTTCCAATTAGACTCCCAGGGGATAAGTGTCTACCTCACAGGAAAATAAACCAACCCAAGCCATCACAAACTGACATTCTTACTGGCAGTCTCAGCAGAAAAAAGCCCTTAGGACTGAGTGAGCATGGAGGTTTCACCAGACATTTATTTAACCTTTGGAAGTGGTTCCAGTCCCAGCAAGGGAAGGGAGCCACTGCAGCAGGGACACGTGTGACTCGATGGTGTCACTCTTCCCTGTGCACACAGGATGGCATTTTGTCACAGCTGCCAGCTCAAACCTCTGAGCAGAGCAGAGTCACTCCCAAAGAGGAAAGGGGCAGAGACTGAGAGAGAAAACATCAGAGATACCAAAGGTGGCAATGCCACTGTGCCCCAAAAGTGGGAATTCTGTGGGCAGCAAATCCAGCAGCCTGACCAAACCAGATCTCTTGTGATACCATGAGCACTTCCCAAAAAGAAAAAAAAACAAACTTTGCTTATGGTAACATGGCAACTCAGTGTCCATCTGGTGTGAAACACAAAACATGGGGACTGCAGGAATTGGTCCCTGGTGAGGCCAAAACAGAGAGAGGCAGAAAGCCAGCCATGTGACACAGCTCCAGCAGCTCGTTTTACTGAGACACATCAACTTTCATGGCAGCACTGAGGGACAGCTGCCATGAAGTCAGGAACATTTCAAGGTAAGGAGAATTTGGCCTCCCACAAAGCAGACTGACCCACACAGCCTTCTCCTGCTCTGAGAGCATCCCTGAGACTGGGCAGGTGAAACCTCAGCTTCCAGGGTTGGCCTGGAAAAGAAAAAAGCATTGCTCTGCCAAGGCTTGTTTCAGCCTGACAAATGAGCCACTTCTTTCATTAACACCCCATTTTCCTGCTTCTGAGGCTCCATAAAGCAGAAGAACAGCACTGATATTTCAAACAGCTAGATCATGTCCTAAAATTACACTGTAGAGTCTGGTAGCTTACTAAAAAACCTCAATGTCAAAACTCAAAGTACATTCAGTTTAAACACACCCTTGGGGGGATTTTCTACTAACCACTTTCTATTTCAGACTATTCACTTTGAGCTCAACCAGCGATGCTTCATCACTCATCCAGGAAAACTCCCCTCTCTGCCACCCAATCTCAATCAACCTGCCAAATTAATTATCACCCTGCATTTGGCTATTGCTAAGAGGGGGGAAAAAAGCAAATAGATGAACGTAGCAGTGACCCGAGCAGAAATGGATCCTCTGAAACGGAACTAATTAAATCAGCTCAGTGATCTCCTTCCAGCACGACACATTTCACCCACTCCATCCCCAAGCAGCCCAGCTCTCCCATCTCCTCCAGCTGTCCTCTGCAGGGAGCTCACATGGGGCTCAGATCCCTCTCCAGCAGCAAACCAGGGATCTCTTCTGCTCATCCTTGCAGCTGCACGATTTAAAATAAAGGGGAAAAAAGCCAACTGCCACACAGCAGATTCACAGGGAGAATTTCCCACTGACATTTACACGCAGATTCCTGGCCACAGAATATGTGTTTCAGCATTTGATTACCTACCTCAGATTTATGGGACCACAGGCACCAAAACTTTGGTGCTCTGCTGGCTCTGTGGAATGAGCAGAGCTCGAAGCAGGGCTTTGCTTTAGACACCCCAAGTCAGGCCTTGCAGCAGAGCTGTCAGGACAAACACACAGAGGAAGTGCAGAGTTTGTGGGTTTCAGATCAATGCCATGGCTCAGACACCAAACCTTGTGCTAAGTGCATTCCCAGCCTAGCAAGTCCAAGTGCATGGCCCCAGCATTTGTGACCCTGCTGACCCTCAAGGGCCTAGCTCAAGGAAATACACACATTTTGAGTTCTCCCACCAGACAATTTTAAGTGACAGTCCTGTTGAAATGCATGCAGAAACACCTTTGGGCTGCTGAACTGGCACCAGTTCCCTTGGGGTCACGCTGCCAGGCACAGCCTGTGCCAGCTGATCCCACCACACCTGAGCAGTGGGAACATCCAAAGCTGTAGGACCAGGGCAGAAACATCAGCCTCTCCTGTCTCAGTGCACTTCAGCTCCCACCACCCTCCTCCTTCTGCAGAACACATCCAGAGCAAGATCAGAACAGGGCAAGGCAACTTAAACAGGGCATGAAATGCCAGGTGACAGCCCCACACTGAAGTGAGATCTCCCTTTACTAGAGAGCTGGAATATCAAGTCAATCCCACCTTGCTTTTCCCCCTTCATGGTTTTTAACACACTCTGTGCTTTCTTAGACCTCACTAACAGACATCAGCACTGAAATCTGGGGGCCTGTGGGGTCAGGATGCAGGAGCCCACAAAGGAGAGCAGGAAGAGCACAGCAACACAGAGGCAGGACTGAGTCATCTCTAGGCAGGTGCCTACACAGCAACAGTTTGTCATTCTCACCCATCTGCTGCTCCAAACCACACACACACGCTGTCACATGGGCCCTTCCCCATCTGGAGGGCAGAGATGCTGGGTAGGAAGAGGCAAAAGCCAGCAGGATGCACACTGGGCTTGTGCTGAACAAGGGGGAACTGTCAGGCACCTTCATCCACCCCAACAGGAGAGATTTCAGTGGAGGCTTTTACAAGCCAGAGTAAAGACAGACTTTTCCCAATGGCTGCAAGGTTCTCCCATGATTTGAAATAATCAAACCAGCCTGATTCTTCACAAACCTAAGAGGAGAGATTTCATTCCCCCTAAGAGGAGAGATTTCATCCACCCTAAGAGGAGAGATTCCATCCACCCTAAGTGGAGAGATTCCATCCACCTAAGAGGAGAGATTCCATCCACCCTAAGAAGAGAGATTCCATCCACCCTAAGAGGAGAGATTTCATCCACCCTAAGAGGGGATATTTCATCCACCCTAAGAGGAGAGATTCCATCCACCCTAAGAGAGATTCCATCCACCCTAAGAGGAGAGATTTCATCCACCCTAACACTGATTTCAGTGGAGGTTTTTACAAGTCAGAGTAAAGACAAACTTTTCTCAATGGCTGCAAGGTTTTCCCATGATTTGAAATATTCAAACCAGTCTGAGTCTTAACAAGCCTAAGAGATTTCATCCACCCTAACAGAGAGATTTCAGTGGAGGTTTTTAGAAGTCAGAGTAAAACCAGATTTTTCACAATGACTGCAGGTTTTCCCATGATTTGAAATATTGCCTTTCAAACCTGACTCTTCACAAGCCTAAGAGGAGAGATTCCATCCACCCTAAGAGGAGATGTTTCAGTGGAGGTTTCTAGAAATCAGAGTAAAAACAGATTTTTCACAATGGCTGCAAGGTTTTCCCAAGGTTTGAAATATTGCCTTTCAAACCAGTCTGACTCTTCACAAGCTTTGATTCTCAGGTTTTACTTTTAAATAAAACCATGTATGTTCTCTTAGAGGGATATCATAAAACACATCCTCCTGCAACGCTGCCTGCCAACATTTCATTCCATGTGGTCACCCAGGTGCTGTTCCCATCACATTTCTGTGGTGTCACAGCAAAAGCAGAGCCCACCAAAGCTGCAGACTCTGCCATGGTGTAAAGGATGCCCAGAATATAAAATATTTGGGGGTTCTTGGTGCACCAGAAGGCACTTCAGAGGGAGAAGGAGAAAGGCAGAAAGGCAGCACAGAGGGGAAGGGCTGACCTCTGTTTCAAGCCCCTAGTTTTGGTTCACTTAAACTGAATCATGTGAAAATTGCTGAAATGTTCTTTGCTGGAAGAATATCCCATGCTGAAAATGTGTTTGGACTAATTTGCCTTTCAGAAACAGGCTTCAACAAAATAATCACACCATTTCTGTGGCAAACTAAATAAAGGAATAAGTTGCATGTCAAAAAGGTCTAGCTATTAAAAAAATATTGAATTTTGTTCCCAAAAATAAAATAAAATAAATTATAACAAAATAATTGCATATATTTCAAAATATGTGCAATTCCTTGCCCCATCAGCATTGGTCCTTATTTTCCCCCAGAATTTTATTCCTTTGCATGGTGCAGAAATATACTTTTAATCAAACTTCATCAATAAAAACAGTGTTTCCTCTTCTTATTGACAAGCTCTTCAACACTGCCTGAGAAATAAAAGCTTTTGTTCTATTAATTTCATTACAATGTCTTCTGTCCCTTCATTTTATGGCTGAAAAAGTAATTTAAGTTCCTTTTTCCTGTGTCCCAAATACCTTTTCTTTCATCTTCTTCTGTTCAATTTGTGCAAGAATGCTCTTTTGATTCAGCAGAAGTGTTATTTTACTAGAAATATATCACTTTACCCTAAGCAGGAGGGTCCACATGGAAAGGTATTTATATTTCTAACTATCAAAACAGAAAAAAAAAAAAAGAAAAAAGACAAAAAAGAGGGGGGAACTCTGCTCAGAGCTAAGTGGCTCTGCAGATCTGGTTTTCTGACTGTGAAAAAGGAGCTCTGCAGATCTGTATTGATTACAGATTCAATCCTGAGCCCCTCATGCCAACATCATTTCCATCAATTCAGCACGGCCTGGAGGCTGTGCTTTGTTTTTCCTCCTGTGCCTGGGAGCCAGCCTGGTCCTCCAGGAGCTCTGGTTAAACACACTTAGTCTGGGTCTTGTAAGGTGGTTTGAGTTTTTGCTGTTATCTGTCAGCTGCAAATCAGAGAAATCTTAGCAGATTCTCCACTTCTAAGGCATTTCCAAGCCACCATACAAACTTGTTAACTCAGAACCTTCCTGGGGAATAAAAGAAAATTATTTATTTCACAGATGGAGAATTGAGGCATTTACCCAGCACAGGACTGCAAAACTGGGAACAGAAACTAAATCTCTTCAGTTCATGGGATCAGACCATAGGCTTTGTTTTGATCAACTATTTATGTCTAAGTTCTTTTTTTGGGGGGAATCAAGGGTATACACCAGGGAACAGAGTTATTCTTCTTTTTGGCTGCCAGGAGATCTTATCACTCCTTCTGAAAATGAACTGCTCAGCCCCCTAAGTATCAGGAGGAGGAGAGGCTTCACATACCAACAGCCTTCCTTTTTAGAAAGTGAAACAGGAAAGATGGAAAAACTCCAAGGATAAAAAAATAATGTTTATCCCTTGTACCTGGGCTGAACTCAGGCATCTTGCAATCCTCCTTCCTCAGTTAGAAGGACTTCAGCTAGAGAAGGTGACTTGAGCAAAGTGAAAAACTTTACAGCTGTGCCCCAGACCCGGGCTGAACCTTCCCCAGGCTTTCAAGAAATGGAATCCACTCCAGCTTTGGCCATGGATGCAGAGATGAAAAGGGACAGGAAGAGATAAAGAGCCAAAATGCCAGGAGAGAAATCATTCTCACAAACCCCTCTGATCCACTGAGGTGTGTGAAGCATCTCTGACATGAAACCATTCACCACAAAAGCTCCATTTTCTTCTCCTCCACTTTCAATTTTCCCATGCAAATTCCTTTTTTTCAGGAAGGGAAATCATAGATAATTGCAGTTTGCCCACTTTATCAGCACAAAGACCCAAATTCCACAAGTTGCATTCTGCATATTGAGTGCCTGTGTGCCTGGGGCCCTCTCAAGGAATCTTTGTCCTTTATTAGGACAAAGACTCCTTGAAGGAGAACCAGGGCCACCAACAACTTTGGTTCAGGCCAAGGTGACAGAGGCTGAGAAACAGATGCTTTATGAGCTTGGGAGAATGAGAGAAAATGAAAAAAATAACTTCCCTTCTCATACCTAAATACAGAACATAAATAAAAATGTATATAACAGAAATAGTTTTGCTAACCTCAGACCCTGTTCCCCCCACCACACACAGTGGAACCAGCATTTAATTTGTTTTTAGGGAAAGACAGTGCATGGTAAAACACCTGCAGGGCTTTAAGAGAAAGTCAGAAGTCCAAGGTGGACCAAGGAGCTGCTCATGTGCTCAGCTCTCCCCAAGGAGCCACACAAAGGTGAATATTCCCAGTGCCAGGCTGGAGTGTGACACTGCAGGACATGATCAAAGAGGGGGGAAAGGGTTCCCAGTTCCTTTTAATGCCACTTTTTGTTGGCCCTAGGACTAAAAAGTGGCATCCAGCCCCCATATGCATAATGCTCCCAACATTCTCCACAGTATTAAACACAGAGGATGGAGAAAAAGGTGTGTGGAAATACAGGCAGTGCCCACACTGATAACTACTGACAAGCTCAAAACATTTGGAATCTCTAAAGACAACAGCACTAAATACTTGTACTGTCACTTACAGAAGACACAGCTGGGTTATTTTCTGCTGCTGTAAAAATGACAGCATTTCAAGTGTTACATCATGGCATTTTATTTACTTAGAAATTGCACTTCCTGGAGTCTGAGTCACAGAAAAAAAGTCTTCAAAATTTTTAAGGGAGGGAGGAAGGGGAGAGAAGGAGGGAGAAGGAGGGAGAGAAGAGAAGGAGAGGGAGAGAAGGAGAGGGAGAGAAGGAGAGGGAGAAG